>JAODJU010004589.1:0-10103 GCA_026776725.1 Gnathonemus echidnorhynchus
GATGTTTTAATAAATAAAAAATTGAAAGAAATCAAAGAAATTATCTGGCATTTTTTTTTATTTTTGCTGTATCGAAAGCATACCGAACTGTGACACCACTGTGTCGTATTGAACCAAGATTTTTGTGAACCGTTACACCCCTAGTATTTAGACATGAAGAGATTTAGCTTTAATCTGAGTTGTGCTACGTCCAAGATAAGTTCAGCTATGCTCCAGGCACCGCAAGTGAGGTGGTGGGTGGCCTGGCGCTGGGAGCTTACATCCTGGGGGGACTGGCTGTTGAGCCCTAGAGCAACACATTCATCCTGAAAGTCTCTGTTAAAACAATAACTGATCACTGAACGGTAAGATTCTGAGATGTTTTCCAAAGAAGCATCAGAGAAGAGTCATACAGGGATGGTTTTGGTGTTCGGACTACATCAAGTGGGTCACTACTGGATGAATTGGATCTGTGAGCCAAGAGAGAAAAATATTCCTCCTTGGAGAGAATAATATTCCATGCAGATGTCATTTCCCATGATGATTTTTGTTCACAGTCCACCCCTGGCTTCAGATACCATATTAGCTCTAGCCTGACAATGTGAAACTGTTGGTCGAACTGCCATACAGATAGATAATCCAGATAATCTGGTGACTAAATAGCTTTGATTGAATTATACAGCTGAAGGGTAAAACAGCAGTCTGACTCCCTCCCCCTTTCCTCCTGTCTTGGAGGCTGAACTGGTCACATGCCCAGAAGCTACACCAAATGCCAGTAATTGGGGTGGAGGAGACTGAAATGGGATCAATACTTTGCCTGCGTTGAAAGCAGAGTCCCCCACGTTATATCCTACCAGAATGCCTGCATGTTCCCGTCTTCAGTACTCAGCCTTTTCACTGGATGGTAGCTGGCCATGTCATTCCCATGACTCACCGGCCTGCTCGAAAGGAAATCCAGCCTTTTCTTTATGCTTCATTCATGCGCAAAGAGAAATATTGCTGCTAAACAGTGGATTAGTGCGCAGGATGGTGATCTGGGCACCTGGCCTGTAGGTTTTATTCCCAGCCGTGCTTCTGTGTGTGATTACTGCATGTTCTCCTTGTGTCACCACAATCTGTCACTTCCATCAGCCTGGCTTAAAATTAGTGTCATCAAGAAACATAAGTGAATAATTGTACTCAGCTGTGGATCTGTGACTACGAACCGCATAATAGTTGTAATCAGTGATTTCTTGAGCATGGATGATGTGATTATACTCAGCTGTAATCCTGTGAGTATGCATGATGTAAGAGCAATGGGCTGTGATGCTCTGAGCTTTGGTAACTTTATTATCATCGGCCCAAGAATGGATGATGTAATAGTAGTATTGACGCTCCCTTACCTCCATCTCTCCACCAGTGACCATCCAATGGTAACATTGATGAGACCAGGAGCCCAGGACACTGGGGTCAAATAACCCATTTTCGCTTTAAACTTAGAAACACTATCTAGAAGAAACTGACCAGTAAAGTGAATCTATAAATCTGTGACTGGAGAGGGTGGATCAGAAAAGGGTCCTACCATCTTTTCCAAATTATACCACATATTAGCAGCATGTTGCGTATTAAAACATACAGCGAATAATAAATAAGAGTCAGATGTGGACCTGTGTGCTGTAGTAACTGGGCGTGTGCTGTAGTACCTGGGCGTGTGCTGTAGTACCTGGGTGTGTGCTGTAGTACCTGGGCGTGTGCTGTAGTACCTGGGCGTGTGCTGTAGTACCTGGGCGTGTGCTGTAGTAACTGGGCGTGTGCTGTAGTACCTGGGCGTGTGCTGTAGTAACTGGGCGTGTGCTGTAGTAACTGGGCGTGTGCCTTAGTAACTGGGTATGCCTTGCAGCATGCAGCTCACAGGCGGGGTTCAACAAAGACTTTCAGCAAAGTAAATCTATTGGGTGTCAGAGGCATGTGGATAAACGCTGATGATCTGCAGCCTCCCAACTTAGCAGATGTTACTGTTAGTGGGGCAGGTCAGCCAGCTGTTCCCTCATCCCGACGATGAGATCCTGCCCCTAATTTGTATGGAAAACAGCGAAGAGACCAGTTACAAAACACTACTTGCAGATTACATGTGTTCTTCAATATTCATGTGCTTCTCTTCAGCTCTTCTGAAGTCCGTTGGGTGATTTATTTTTTTTAAGTAAATCTTAAAAAAAAAATCGCGATGATTATGGGACAAGATAACCAATAAGAGTGATGTGAGACCTTGGAAGTATTTCCATGCAATCTGGAGTTCCTAGGACCCTCTGACCCCATGAACAAAGGAGGGAAGGCTATCAGAAGACCACTGAGTACCACATGCACATGTGGGCATTATGAAGGGTTCACCACCTCACCGCTTCCAGTCACCTTCCTGTTTTGGTTGTTTGCAGTAGGAACATAGTTCCCTTGGTGTTTTGACTAGAAGAGGTGCAACCCTCCCTGCCAATGCAGGAATATCATGAGCCATCAAGCAAACATTAATCTCCAAGTAGGACAGTGCATGATGCTGACTCTTTCTAGAACACTCTAAAAAAAATAGTTATTTTGACATGTAACCATTCTGCACAGGCTGATCACAGAAGTACATATCAGGAGTGCCATAAATATAGGCAGAAAGATAGCTGGATAGCTGGAGTTCTGGGTCATCAGGGAGTGACATGTGCACCTCCAGCATTAATTTTGAGCTGAGCGGCATGGCATAGACTGCTAGGTGAGAAAGATGGTTAGCACTTTTAACTGGTCGTCATTTGTAGCTTAGATTATAATTAAAGGAGGCTGGGTAGCTTGACCAGGATCAGTGTCAGCCATCAAAAATTCTGCAGTACTCAGTCCATCCAGGTGCCACCCCCAGAGAGTCACTAATGACAGCCGTGGGATCAGATCAAGCTGCCCCACATCAGACTGATGCCTGCCACACGTCTTCACCTGATCGATTCCACGCCATAACTGAAGTGATGATCCTAGCGGCTGAGCTGTCGCTTGAGATTATGTGGAGAGCCTCACACATCACCTATACTGCCACGGATACTGAAAGCAGAGTCGCTCTCTGTACTCTGGCACATTCTTTCATGCTTGCCAGTCCTTTATTACCCATAATAACTCTCACTTCAAGCATTTATTAATATGAAAGCTTTTTCTGTTGCGTGCTAAAGAGACCCTGGATAAGCGGTTAGAAGATGGATGGATGATAAAGAGAAGTATAAGTCCCTCTTTCCTCTGTTCTAATGTGTTGCTGAAGAGGTGGAATGCCATAAATAGCTGGATTTATCAGATATCACTTTGTTGATTTCTAAAAGAGATGTCAGTCTATTGATTGACTGACCCAGTCTCTGTCAGCCTTTTGATTGGCTGTCCAGCTGACATTCGGTGAACTTGTTACCTCTCGGCTCGACAGAAGGGCTAACTGGGGGGGTCTCCTCGAACGCCCAAGGAAACGTCACCCTCCATTCCGAGTGAAAATCCTGAAGGGGAGCCTTATCAGACGGTGGGAATCCAGCAAGCGGGTATACTGGGAGAGATCATGGTGGAGCTCAGGCTGACCCTTGCTGGGAGAGATCATGGTGGAGCTCAGGCTGACCCTTGCCTCATCGATCAGGTCAGTCTGCAGCATCTCAGAGAGGGTAAAACACAATCTGAATAAGGAACTGGGAATTGCTACATCAGTTATGAAACCAATTCACTGTTTCACAACTGGAAAACCAACCCACATAGCCATACTTTAAACAAGCCGGAAAAACCCATTCCATTCTCCCTGGCAATTGAGTCCTTTTCAGAATGGAAGAAAGAGGGTTTTACTTTATGTTAGCAGAGATGCGGTGCGTGAGTCATTGGGGTTCGGAGCATGACGCTTATTGTCTCCATCCACCAATGCATTTAATAAGATGAGGAATTTTCCCTGGCCTCCTTCCAAGCTGCTGTATTGCTGTGATGCCAGCATCTGTTCAGGTTTAATATACACAGAGAGCTGCATTTCAGGCCCAAGCAGGGTTAGTGGAAGGAGGCTATGCAAACAAACTGGCAAACTGCACTTGAGCTTTGACAGTGGGTATGAAGGAAAGCTGGTTCCTTCCAGAATATTCCCTATTATTACCTATACAGGAATCATGGAACCTCTGCACTAGAAGGACATGGGCGGACGTCCCAGCTGGGGCTTGTCCTCCAGGGTAAACTTGAAAGGCAACCATGAGTGACACACAGCCAGAGGTTAGCATATGCTGGGAGTTTCTGTAACACGCTCCTAAACATTTATAAACATTAATGGCCAGCTATTACTGCAATGACATTGTTGTAGGACGGGCACCCAAGGTTTTGCCTACCAGTCATTCTGTAGGTCGGCTATTAATTTGCATGTCATGTCAAAAAAATTTGTGTTACTGGATGCAGACGAACCCCTCCCCTTGCAACCATGTGCCACAAGTCCCCCACTGTCCTACTTATGGGTACTTTCCATGATGGCTTGCCATAGCAATGTCACAGTGCTTAGTGGTCACCAGTGCAACTGCCAGTGACCCAAATTGTGAGTGACCATCAGAAATAATTGATACAGGCTGACTGTGTTTACATGTGGAGAATCATGTAACAAATGTAACAAGCAGATTTCATGAGTTCTTTTAATTCAATTTAATCAAGCTACATTCAACTAGTATGGGAATAATTGTATATGGGTATCAGTCACTGTTTCACAGTTTATAATTTGTTTTGTGGAAGTGGTGACCATTTTTGCAGGATTCATTTTTCACTTAACAAGGCAGCAGAGACGCTTCCCATTGTCATCCATTTCTGGTCTTTTGTTGATTTAAAATGTTTTTTTAATTAAGGCGACATTTTTGAAAAAATTTTTATGAATTGATTTCTTTCTCTCACTTGAGTGGCCATCAGTTCTCTTGGGGTGAGGACACACAGAAATGTGCACAGGACACGTCCCAATATTTTTATCTTATGGTGGAAATGTGGAGAAGAACAAACTGGCTATGGCCTTCTGAGCGTTTAGCCCAGGGATGGGCAATCTTATCTGCAAAGGGCTGGTGTATATGCAGGTTTTTGGGATAACCTGTAGGTCAGCAGTTCAAAACCAGGTATGAGGCCAATCAGTCCTGTAATTAGTGACCTAATTAGGGAGTTGCAGTGAAAACCTGCATACACCGCGGCCCTTTCTGGATAAGATTGACCACCCCCGGTTTAGCCTTTCTTTCAACATTTAACATATAGTATATATGGAATTCGTGAATAATTTTCCATTTGTAATTTAAACATAGCAAATTTTCACAGACACAACAGCATATTGATCGTACTTAAGGCTGACTCTCAAAAGGGGATATGAATTCCCTGAGGGAATTTTCTGGAAATGGAAACACAAGTTCCCCTCGACTCCCAGCAGTGAACTGTCTTATCAGCCGGAAAAGCGGCAGAATTTATAGTGACACCAACACTTGGCGATCTCTGCTGCGAGACTGCTATGTATAATGCTTTGCCAGAATCAATTTCGGGTTCTTGTTGTACTCCGAGGCACTCCCAGGATGACAGGCAATGTTCTGTGAGGTGACTTTCTGACTGTGCTTGGGCTCTTTCAGTTGCTAAGCGACAGCGGGCACCTTTAGGGATGACCTTGCAATGACGGGTCAGTAACGGGGCTCGACTGGATATTTTCATGCTGGTTCCTTAACTGCTGGGTTTGTTGCTAAGCAACACTGCACTTTTAAAGATAACCTGGTGCCCACAGCGTCAATAGAGACACTCAACTTGTGCCACTGAAGGCCTCAGAGCCAGGCAGACACAGAGGGCGCCGTGGACAGAATGGAGCAGTGCCCGCTCTCCTGTCAGCCTGAACCCAAAGGAAGCAGCCAGCTCCCGAGGACTTGGACGCCACTGCAGGACTCTGGAAGAATATTATCACATTGTATCTCACAGGAGCCGGGAAAAAGAATTTTAGCACCAATTAAATGGTATTTTCTGAGCCAAAACTCAGTGAGGATTCAGGCTAAGGACACGCAAGAAAACCTGCCGATAATCGAATTAAGGGATAATTGACTTAGCCATGTGAAGCAGGTCGACGCGAATGGCGCACCAGTCAAATTAAATTTCACATTTTTCCATTGCTTGATGTCATCATATGACTGGACGTGGAAGTTATTTCACCAGACACTCAGGATGTGTCAGCTCCTGATTCAGTGTAAGTGAACCAAACATATCTATATATTAAGTTGCAGCTGAGGGTTGGTGTCAGAAGCCTGCTGTTAGTACAGTATTATATCCTGAGAAAGGTATACACAACAGATATAGAGACATAGAAATATTTGTCCAATTCTGAGTCAATGGTGTGTCAGACTCTGACAGGATGACCTTGTTTATCTTGCGGGTGGGTTGAATATTTTATCTGAATATATGAATAAATGTATATTGGTGCATGTTGTGACATTTGTGAAGCCAAGTTAGGCAATGCAGCAATTTAGGAGTCAGGCTACAGGAAGAAGAAGCGAACAATTCATTGGGGCTCTCAACATGTGCTGTGAACCAGAGAATACAGGATTAAATCGGAAAATGGGCTTCTGTCTACTGTCTGGAGGGTAAGTTCTCTGGGTCAGTGGTACAAGTGGGGTGATAGCAGGGTCATGCTGTATTTTTCAAAGTAGTAGGGCAGCCAGCCCCAGGAGAATGAAGAACTTAAAACAAAAGCACAATCTGCAGTCTGGGGTGGCCCTGACTAGCAGGAGAGTTTTATCCCCCAAGGGACAGGTCTCTCCAGACTTCTGCAGAAGTATAAAGAACTATTTTGTTTTTTGCAAAGCATCTGAAAAGCTGCTTAGAAGAGCATGTGCATGAAAATGGGGAAAGGACTTTGGATAGCACTAAACAAAACCCTCTTTGTGAAGGCACGCTTAGCATAACAATTAAGTAGCTGTAACGTTTTCACCCAACGTGGGTGTTGAAATGCTATTTTAAACAGACCACCGCCGGGAAACAACCCATATGCATTTTCTGAGCGGTGAGCATTATTATGGCATGCGCTGCTCGGATAAAACTCCCTGTGACTCAATCGTGACTTTAAACTCATTAGTCATGGCTTTCGCTGTAGTTATCAATGAATGGTGTCATTAAATATGCATTAAAACGCATATCTTGCTGCGGGACTGCGGATCGGTTCGGTAAACACAGATCAGCGTTTTTAATCAGACCGATCCTGGACAAGACGCACTCTGCAGCACAATAACTGTTTCAGAACCACACTTACGTGGACAGCTCCGGTAGTTTGACAGTCAAATCTCTTTTACCTTAGGCTACCTAATCCACATTTCATGCACGTAGCCAGCCTTTGGAAAGCGTGCTCGCCTCTGAATTGTCATTATCCCCATTTCAAAAATCTTGCTCAAGAGAATCCTATAGGAGAAATCAGACCAAATTAAATTGAATTAAATATTAACCAGGAATATAAAAGAAATTTTAAAATCCAGGGCCATTAATATCGTCGCTACATTATGCCATGTCACCATGGTAACAAGGGATGCGATAACTTGCCCTGCAGTTTGTGAAGAGCGTTACAATAGACATGTTACTGTGATTGTCCTTAATCAACTGTGAGTAGTAACAGGCATGTTTTTGTATTTGGACTGTATTATGGAAGAGGGAAGAACATTGTCGTTTGTAATATGATCTTTCACAAATCGAGCCACTCTGTCTCAGTGAGAGATCTGTCCTGCAGGTGACTACCGTGCTACCCTATATGCATACTCGTTTGTGAATAAGAAATGCAGACATTACGCTGTCTAGTTTTCCTGGGACAAAACGTTACGTCTGGTCGGTGCAGATATCATTACTTGATTTCCACAAATATTTTTTTAAAAAAAGGAGACGCTTGGTGCTTGCCGTCCCAGCTTGCATGGCACCAAAACCGCGGGTGCCGTTTAAATTATGGCGCAACCCTGTCAACCTGATAAACACATGCAAAAATTAGTCTTGACGACTAATCTCCCATAAGACAGCTAACCAAGGTGCTGCTGGCCAATGAACAGTTCACCCCAATATCGGATCCACGCAAAAATGCATACATTCAAACGCAGCAAAAGACGTGAATCACTATGTCTCCTAATCCCAAGCAACCGGACTGCGCACTCACATCAATATTTAAATAAATCTACAAGCAGCGTCCAAAAGCCGAGCGTTTTAAAAATAATTACTCAATATAAATTAATGCAGTGTAAACAGAACATAGCTGCGTCTTCATATTTTGGTCATCCCCGTGGCGTGGTCAACACGTGTGCTCTTACCTGTCTCCAGGCTGAAGGAGATGCTAGCCTCGCCGAGGTACGGGGTATCGCTCTTGGACCGGACTCTTCTGATGGGCCGGCGGTCGATCTCCTCCTCCGAAGCGGCCGCCATTAATTTACGGGCACCGCTGTCTGAACGAGGGAGGGCAAAGAGCCGCCAGTGGGTCTCAGGGCAACGTTTGGAGGGGGAAAAAGACAGGAGCCGGGAGACAGGAAAAGGGAGACGTGGCAACAAACACCCAAACGACTGCAAAAGGGAAGGCAGTGAAAGATAAGCAGATCCCGCCCCTTTGATTCACTAGAGTGATGTAGACCATTTAGACCGAACAATAAGGACTGCTGAGTGAGCTGGGGTGTCATTAAAATCAGCATAAACAACATTTCAAAATAACGGGACCAATGCATAATTTATAGTGCTCTAAACGTCGTCTTGATATGTGTATATGAATATGGGGCTGGGTACATTTACGAAACAGTAAAATCACATTTAAATAATGTCTTCTGTCACTGGATGTATATTTCAAATGTGTCTTTTACGTGTAAAAGCAGTTTATCTACCAGACATGGTGACATGGGAAAATATTAACTAAATATTAAGAAACTATGACAAAAGATGTAATCGGCTGTTACACATTGTCAGGAGTCATTAGTTTCACTCTTTTAGCAAATCAAATCGTGTGTATATTTTAGGACATTTCATGTGTCAAATTTAAAGACGCACAAATCACTCCAGATACATTTCACTGAAAATCCTGCTGGACAAAGTACATTATAATAACATGTCTTCTGAATATTAAAATATTGTGTCAAAAAGAAAAAAAAATCAAGCAGCCAGATTGTCGGTGAGGATGTGATACGTTTGAGTATAACGCAGGTTGGCAGTAGCCTACGATTATTTTTCTGAGGAATACGTTCGTCTAGCTCTGTATGGACAATTGATATATAGATCCATCACTCTGTATATTTCATTTGAATAATTTACTACTCAGTCCTGTAACTCTGCATTCATCGCAATGTCTACCGTTAAATTACAAACATACTGCTGATATTTGGATCATATTAAATATGCCCTCAGATAACCTTAATAATTTCAGAACAATATTAGCTAGTGCCATCTTGTGGGCTACAAGATAAAAGCACAAAAAACTAACTTAAAT
This sequence comes from Gnathonemus echidnorhynchus, assembly GCA_026776725.1. Lineage (NCBI taxonomy): Eukaryota > Metazoa > Chordata > Actinopteri > Osteoglossiformes > Mormyridae > Gnathonemus > Gnathonemus echidnorhynchus. The sequence goes on from JAODJU010004589.1 coordinate 9,419, forward strand.
TGATATCATGTAATGAATGTATAGGCCTACTTCTTTCCGTAATCAGGGAAATATTCACTCTGGTGTTTCGTAGTAGTTTCTATTCAGAGCTAAGACCAGATTGTACAGAATAATGACATTTGCCATTGTTTTTTTGTTTCCTTCAGCAAATTCACAGAAGTATACCTGAAAATACAATACATAAAATGTTAACTTGTGCTGTTGTTAACTTGCCAAATATGTTCACTTAAATCCGTATTCCAATGGCCTATGCTAACAAGGTGTGTGGGTATGTACGTGGAATAATACCAATTTATATTTAAAAAAACATCTTTCTTAAAACCATAATTATTGCAGACCTATATATGCTTTAAAATGTATACAATTGTTCCAGGTGTGGAAGTTGGTTTTATGGACTAACGACTAACAACTGATTTGAAATATTTTTACCGGACCACCATGAGGGGCTCTTCTGTCTGGGTGTAGGTGGGTGGCTCGTTCCACCATCAAGGACCCATGCATGAACCCATTTCACTCAATACAGAGATCACCAGTGGCCTGTACTACGAAGCGGCGTTACTGGTTTATCGGGGTAACTTGTCGGAATTAAGGTTCCATAGTTTAAATGCACTCGATATTCGTTCACTTACATTTTGCCCAGACTACCTTAAATCCGACAAGTTACCCCGATAAGCCAGTAACCCCG
>JAODJU010004590.1:0-10092 GCA_026776725.1 Gnathonemus echidnorhynchus
GAATGAATCTGTGCTGTGAGGAGGCCGTGCTCTGAGGCTTAGGGATCACAGACCAGGCTTCAGTCTCAAAGTGTGACTGTGCTTAAGGAGTCATTCGATAGAGTAAATTGGACATTCCTGCATGAAACACTTCTTAAATTTGGTTTCGGCGAGTCATTTATCCACTGGATAAGAATATTATACAGTTCACCAATGGCCACAGTGGTTACTATCGGATTAACATCACAGAGGTTTACACTGCAAAGGGGAACCAGGCAGGGATGTCCACTCTCCCCATCACTTTTTGCCCTGTTCATCAAACCACTTGCCGCTGCAATACACTAAAACAATACTATCAGAGGAATCCAAATCCTCAACACTAACCACAAGATTAACCTCTACGCAGATGATGTATTGCTCCATCTGCAAGATCCATCAAAATCTCTTTAAGAAGTCATCAAGCTTATCAACCCATTCTCTGTAGTCTCTGATTACTCCATAAATTGGACAAAATCCACAATACTACCCATACATGGTGAGTACTGGAATGCTGCAGCTCAAAACTCACCTGTCTACATTCCCACTGGCTAAATTAAGTACCTCAGCATAAACATCTCTGCCGGCCTCCCAGAATTATTCAACCTGAATTTCATCCCATTATTTTAAAAAATGAAGATGATTTAAACCAATGGATAAACCCACCTCTCTCATTACTGGGTAGAATAGCAACTGTAAAAATGGTCATATTACCTAAAATCAGTTACCTTTTTACAATGATCCCAACTCAACCCACAACAAAATGGTTTAACTCATTAAATTCCATAATAACTAAATTTTATTGGAAAAAGAAAACACCCTGAGTCACACTGGCAACATTATAGAAACACAAAAATCTAGGTAGACTTGAAGCCCCAAATTTTCAAAATTATTACCTAGCAAATCAAATACATCAAAAACTGGATTCACCCAAACCAACAGAACAATTAATTGTTATAAATAGAACGATCAGTATGTAAGGAAATATCAATCTCTGATTTACCATTTCTAAACATTACCATAAAAGACGATAACTGCTTTAACAATAGAGTAATTTCATTTAACTGCCTGGTGGCAAATCAACAAAATCTTAAAATTTACAATAAAACCTTGTAAATACACCCCAATTTTGCACAACCTGAATTTTCCACTCAACAAAACACTTTTCTTTAGTACCTGGAACCAAAAGGGTATCACTCACCTCCACCATGTTTTCAAGAATAACACATTTGTCACCTTCCAACAATTAGTTGAAAAGTATGACATTGGGAAAGAACAAAACCTCCAGTACTTCCAAATAAAGTCTGTTCTTAAATCTAATATATCAATATATCAAACAACAGTTTACTACCATTTCTGCTTATAGAAGAAATTAATAAAATAGCTGACACAAGGAAAATTCTCTCAAAATTATGCAAACTAATATCCAATGTAGGGAAAGGAACCTATCATCTACAACAAACACTGAATTCTGGACCCAGATATGCAAGAACGCCTTTACTATGACTAAAACACTAACCTGCAACTAATTCAATATAAGATAATCCACAGAGCACAAATCACCCAGCACAAGATAAATAAAATATACTGTAAAATGGGCTTTCTAGAAACAGACACATGTTCACAGTGTGCATTATGCACCCCAGATACCTATATTCACTCTCTCTGGTTCTGCCCACCAATTCAAAGTTTCTGGAAAGAAATCACTAACAGAATCTCCTCTATACTGAGCTGCAGCATCCCATTATCTCCTTCCATTTGTCTACTTGGAGATCTCTCAAGCATAACCCCAACATACTGGTTGCCTAAGCTATTGCCAAGAAAACTATCCTGTTAAACTGGAAAACCAGACACACAGTATATATCACACAAAGGTCAAACCTACTCAAAGAATACACATCCATGGAATTTATTACCCTACAGCACCAAACCCCAGACTTCAAAAAAGTTTGGGGCTCATTTACCACCACACTGGACTTGCCTGTCAGCTAAACCCATGGAATAACACACTTAAATACGCTTGCACACTCACACAGACAAACACATTGTCACTCCAACTTCCCAATGCAATCCTACCCCAATTGTTGCATCTCATAAGCAACTTCACAGAAAAACCCTACATTTCCCAGAGAGTGCATGGCTTTGCTTCGTCCTGTCCTGTCTTGTGTGTCTACATCAATCTGCTCGGTCTTACAACATCATGTCTTGTCTGTCTTACCTGCCGTGTCTTATTTGTCCATCTGTGTACCGTTATGTCATAATGGGGGGTGGGCAGGGGTGGGCTGCTGTTATGGTAGTTGCCTGTGCCTGTGTGTGTTTATGTTTGGGTCCCCTAGGTGGTGCTGGAGGAAACCTGGGGGGGAGCTATATAAGAGCTTCCTGGAAGCAAAGGAAGAGGAGGGATCTGAACATCAGAGTGGAAAGCTGGAGAGATGGTTTTGGCGGGAGTTGGAGCGGAGGTTTTTGTTTGGAGTATTTGAATGTTTGGCTAAGCTTGCTTGGTTAAATTAGTGAGAATAAATAAGAGAATAAGAGAGAATAAATGAGAATAAAAGATTAGGTTAGTAAGTTTGTGGGGTGGAGTTAGTGGTGGATTCTGTTTGTTATTTTGGCCTTGCTTACTCCCTGGAGACATGGCTGTGATGCTCCAAATAAAGAAAGAAATTTAATATTGGGGTTTGGTGTAGTTGTTTGGCCCACTCCACAGATATACATCTCCCTCCCTCCCCCCCGCTCTCTCTCTCTCTCTCTCTCTCTCCGTCTGGTGTGCTGTGGTGTGGTGTGGTGTGTGTCGGGGCCTAGCCTGGCGTGCAACAGCTGTTTTGGAGTGGTTTCACTTAATGTGGTGGTGGTGGTGTATGAATTTAAAAAAATCCCCTGAAAGTATAATTAGCAAGAGGCACCATTCAGAATGAAACTAATAGTATTCTGTTATAAAAAGGCTGCTGTTAGTTGACTTCATTCTTCACACTTGACTTCTGCTCAGCTTATCGACATTCTGCTTGACAGAGAGAAAGAACAAGACCCAGTTCTTCACAAGTGCAAGTCATTCTTGCAGGTTGGTCAAATCCACATTTTTAATGTCATTGTGCCAATATTAACATTATACACATATGAAAACATGCTTTGGTTTTTTATGTTGGTTTGAGGTACAGATATGGAGATTATAAAAGAGAGCAAAATATAACAAATTTTCATTTGAGATTTTAAACTGTGAAGGAATGGAATGCAGTTCGATATGGAATATTTAATAATAAATGTATGTATTAATATATTAATTGTCATATATGTTTATCATTTTTATTACGGAGTTAAACTGAAAATATATTCTAATTAATAAGTAATCAAGTAGTATCTAATTGAGTAGTTTATAATATCAGCTATTAAGCATTAAAATGATGTTTCAAAGCTTTCAGGAAGTTGCCTGAGCTGAGAAAATGTTGCCGGTGGTCAATAAGCTCTGTACCTCTTATTCTGTAAGAAGACAAACTAATCTTTATTTTATTAAATTAACTGAAAAATCTTAAAGGAACAAGTCACATAGTTTAGATGTTTAAAATGTTTATGTCATAACGGTGGCACAGTGGTTCACACTGCTGCCTCACATCTCTGGGACTGGACTTTGAGTCTCTGCCATGGCTCTGTGTGAGGATCTGCATGTTCTCCCCGTGTCATCATGGGGTTTCCTCTGGGTCCTCTGGTTTGTGCTCACAGTACAAAAACATGCTAAGGTTCATTGGAAATACCAAATTGCCCATAAGCGTGTGCGTGTGCGTGTGCACATGGGCACACACCCTGCAATGGGTTGGCACCCAATCCTGGGTAGTTCCCTGTCTTGCACCTGTAGCTCCCCGATAGGCTCTGGCCCGCCTGCAACCCTGAATCAAACAGGTTGGTACAGAAAATGGATGGATGGATGTATAATCATTGATAGTATAGTATATGCATTATGCACATGACACATCCTATAAAACAGAAAAGCACTGTTCACACCTCCAGTATTGTGTGTGCTGACAAGGTTGAAGTTGGCTCCTTATTCGCAACTCCTTATTTGGATTTTCCGGTCCACCTTAAATGCTGCGCAGTCGAATGCAATGACGCGATTGCACCTGTAGGGGGGCTCATTTAGCGAGGCTTACCTTCAGAACTTCATTTTGCTTTCGATTCATATTAACTGAAAACGATTCTACTGACTTATTACAGTACCTCTTCGAGGAAAGTACATATCAGGGCAGTTGCAGTAATAGTATGTGTGTATTTTATGAGACAAACGCAAACGTCTTTCCACCCCCAATCAGGCCCGGAAATATGCCCAATCAGGCAAATATGAACTTCTCAGTACACATCAGGTACCCAATTATATGGAAAAAATTACATTGTTCTGGCTCAGACTGATTTAATACTTTAAAATCAGATGGAAACATTGTCATACTATTGTGCACAATGCTGTGAATAAGAAGCCAGGTTTCCAGATTTTATTTGCGTAAAATCTGAGAAATCCCCATTGTGCACTGTACTGAAAGTGAGTGATTATTTGTCATTATGATCACACCAAAGCACAGCACACAGTGCACCACAATGAAATGTGACCTCTGCATTAGACCTATCCACAAAGGAGCAGTGGACAGCTGACATGGGCAGTGCCAGGGGAGCAGTGCTTGGGAACGGTATCTTGCTCAAGTGTGACCTTGTTTCCATCTGATTTTTAAAGTATTAAATCAGTCTAGGCCAGGACAATGTCACTTTTTCTAGTGGGATACCTGACATGTACTGAGAAGTTTATATTTGCCTGGCACAGAGAGGTTTATAGTATTAAAATGGTCATGGAACCTGGCTTCTCATTCACACCTTTGTGCGCTATAGTATGACGTGCCTTGTTTCCATCAGATTTTTAAAGCATTAAATCAGTCTGGGCCAGAACAATGTCACTTTGTCTATATAGTAGGATACCTGACATGTACTGAGAAGTGTATACTTGCCTGACACAGAGAGGTTTAAGGTATTAAAATGGTCATGTAAACCTGGCTTCTCATTCACACCATTGTGCAATACAGTATTACATGCCTTATTTCCATCAGATTTTTAAAGCATTAAATCAGTCTGGGCCAGGACAATGTCATATTTTCTATATAGTTGGGTACCTGATGTGTACTGAGAAGTTCATATTTGCCTGATTGGGCCTGATTGGGGGTGGAAAGATGTTTGCGTTTGTCTCATTTTCTGATAAAATACACACATACTATTACTGAAACTGCCCTGATATGTACTTTCCTCGAAGAGGTAATAAGTCAGTAGAATCGTTTTCAGTTAATACGAATCGAAACCCAAATGAAGTTTTGAAGGTAAGCCTCACTAAATGACCCGCCCCCTACAGGCGCAATCGCGTCATTACATTCTGCTGTGCAGCATTTAAGTTGGACCGGAAAATCCGAATACGAAGATGTGAATATGAAGCCAACTTCAGCCTCGTTCTGTGCTGTTGCTCTTTTGGTTTTCTTTGTTAGGAGATTTCAAGTTAAAAAATAATAGTAGAAATCTTTAAGGAAAATTTTAAAGAAGAGTTGTTTATTATTAAAGACAAGTGCAAAGTTTTCATACATTGATCAATGTAGTTTTAATTTGTGTTCTGTTTATATTCTAATTCGTACTTCATTTGCGGTATAGAGGTTAAAATGCGCGATAATTTCTTGTCATATTGGCGCAAATGCACATTACATGTTACATTAATCAATTGCCGCACGTATCGCTTTTAAAGGTGAATGCGTACTTGCGTATCAGTTATGTCCATCCCTGCATATATACACCTTGAGTCAGTTAGTATACTGTCAATATGAATATAATATACTTCAAAAATAGAAGTTAAATATTCCTTAAATTAAATATTGCTGTTATATTTTACTTAGTTCAGTTTTTCTCAATTTACAGAAATGTTCTGTTGTGGTGAAAAAACACGAGACTCTTTATTGGTTATATGATGTACCAACGACAACCACGGCACTGCATCTACGTACAGCAAGTGTAACACCCTCAGGCACTTATTCCCCTTTTAAATGTTCTCACTTGTTGTTCACCATGTTTCTTTTTCAGGGCAGTTTTACTCTTTAGCTTACAATAACCAGCTGAAACCGGTTCTGTGGTCTCAGAAAGTTTCCTCTATCAACACCAGTTCTTCTCAGCAGTTCATCTACAGTTTGTCTAACAGTTTTCCTGCAGCCTTAGTGGTGCAGCCCACATTCCTATACACACAAAAAAATAATGGTACTTAAGTGGTTATTTAAAAGACTGTGTGGTTCCACAAAGACCCATCACCTACTAAAGAACCATTTTATGTAGTGGATGGTTCTTTGTGTTAGTTATATGGTTTTTTGAGACATTAAATGGTTCTTAATTCTTTTTTGAGTTATTGGTGGTAATATTTGCAAAATAAATTGTACCTTTCCATGAGCTGCACTGAAAAAAAGATGTTTGGAATTTGTAAATACAACAATTATGAATGATTATTAAAGTACATTTTAAAAGAAAACTTAAGGAAATGGTTCTTTAAGGAACCTTGGTCTGAAAGGTTCTTTATGGAACCAAAAATGGTTCTTCTATGGCATCACTCTAAAGAACCATTTTCGGTTCCAGTTAGCACTTTTATTTTTTTTGTGTGTATCATAAGATAAGAACTTCTATGCAAAGCTGAAATTGATGCCGAAGCAAAGTGCCGGGTGATTTGTACAAGAAAAATTTTTGTTTTTTATTAATTGGTCCAGCTTGGATCCAGTGAGAACTCATTTTTGTTTTCTGTCCAGAAATCTATTCACCTAAAATATGACATGAAATAAATATGAATGGTAAATTATTATTTTTAAACACATTATACTGGAGCATTTTGGCTTAAAGAATTCTTAATGCAATTTTAAAAATTGTTTTTGTTTTCCCAAAAAACGCTCACATGCTCTCAAAGCCCAAGTCAGAATAAATGATTTGAAATTAAGAAAACTCAGTGAATTATGAATTAATCATAACAAATACACCTACGTTTTAGGGTGTAGAACTGAAATTATGGAAACCACTTCGAGTAAGCACCTGAAGGTGGCTGCTCTTGGAAGACCCTTCCAGCTGGGGATGCTGTATGATGGGCGTAATGATTGTCTCATTCCAGGTAAGTCGCTAAATCAAACAGCTGCTTCTGGTTCAGTATCATTGTGTAAAGAAAGGATTGTGCAGTTTTTGGGTTGAGCTTTCTGAGACAGAGAGACCACATGTATCAAATGAAAGAGTTTAATCGATCCTGAGTAGAGGGTCCATTGAATGTACATGTGACCCTCACACCAATGCAAAGAATCTTCTGATAAGCAAAGGGGGGAGGGGGTGTGTGGATCAACAGACTAGGACACTGTGTCTGTGATGAGAAGGTCACCAGTTCACACCCCATGCCCAGCAGAATGATTTCACCATTAAGCCCTTGAGCAAACCAATAACCCCCAATTCCTTTAGGGAAAGTCTGACCCCAGTTTCTCAGAAATGTGCCTTGGATGAAAGTGTCTGCTAAGTGAATAATATGTAGCACATCAGTCACAATTTCATAAAGGGGGAAACAACTTAGAACATGAATACCCTTACAAGAAGGTCATTGAGCAGCATTACTGCTAATCATACTGGACAGTATCACAGAATAGCATTTTTCAAGAATACTTTTGGTAAATTATACATAAATATGACTGATTGATTGGCAACATGGGATCTGTGATTGTGGTAAATAGTCCAGTCATTGAAGGCAAGAAATTGAGGTCAGGACACTGGCTTCTACCAACACATGGATCCACTGTCCGGAGACTGTAGCAGGCAGCTATCTGAGCCCAGCTGGTCATCTGTTAGCTGCAGAGCCAAGGAATGAAATCAGAGTATTGTTAATCAATGCAATATGAATACTCACAGTCAACATTAGAACAGCACATGGATCAGATAGGCTGATCACATGAAATGTTTGAGTCGCAGCACTGACTGATTAGCTCAACAATAGCTCTGTGGTCAGGATCCATACTCTGCTGAACGCCTTTAGCACTGGAAACTATAAAAAGTTGGGGTTTGACATGAGTACAGAGGGTTTTTCATTCCAAGGTAATGTAGGTATTCTATTAAATTATTCCCATGAAACGCTGTATATGAAAAGATTCTTCTACCATTTTCCACTGAATTTTAGAAGTAATTGTCATAGTAAAACTAGAATCAGTGCTATCAGATACAACAGCGTTGTATTCCTTGGGCAACTTTGGTTATTATTCCACACTCACTAGCTTTTACACTTTATGGAAGTACTGGATGGATCACCTGGAAATGTGAAAGTTAAGTACAATTTCCACAAGTAATAGAGGCGTCACTAGGAAATGTGAAAGTTAATAAATGTGTTTTTACCTGATGTCCTTGTTGTGGTAAGTCGGTCTGAAGCGGCATTAAACCACCTGCATTTCATACTAAGGAATCCCCCTGAAATTAAGCAGGTTTAGGGCTGTCTAGTACTTGGATGGGAGACCAACTATGAAAGCTGGATTGCTGCTGGAAGAGGTGTTTGAGTGGCCAACAGATTCACCCATCCTGTCGTCAGTGTGGATCTCAATGCCCCAGTGCAGTGATGGGGACACTGTGCTGTAAAATTCTGCAATATAAATTCTATCTATGAATGAATCAAACGCCACCATTGTGTCAGTCTGAACCTTATTGGAAATATTCTCTTAAAACAAACTGTATAATGGTAAAATACAGTATTGCAAGACCATCTAAACAGCATCTAAAAACTGGCTAACACTACCAGTAACTTTTCATCAATATCATGTAAATCATACATATGATCAGTTTGACTTGTGTGTAATATAATACCTATCGGAGTTTATCATAAATATGCCCACATGTCATGGCATAAAAGCAAAACGGGAATTAATATGATTATGCAAAGTATGATGGAAGGATGTGGGAGACTTTTAGAGTGATGGCGTCTGGGTAATATTTAGTGGGGAAGTACTAGTCAAAGGGGTGTAGCAGTAGTATTAGACAGGAGGGCGGGAGACACGGTCATAAACATTGCATTAATAAGGAACTGGTTGATGGCAGTTTAAGTCAAGCTGAGCCAGTTAATTTAGTGATCGTTCAAGTTTACATGCCCACAAGTGACCATAGTAAGGATGAAACAGACCTTGCGTATGATCAGCTAGAAGGAGTGTTCTAACTTGGGGTGGAAGAAGTACTAAAGATATTAGAACAAGGATAGCTTTAGTAAAAGGAGACTTTCATGAAAGAAAAGGAATTGATGACAAAGGGCCTTGATAAACATATTAGAAAGAGTGTTGACTTGGACTTTACGAAGTGGAGATATTAAAAGACTGGAAACTTTTGAGATGTGGGTTTGAAGTAGTAGGAGAACAGAGCGTAACTATCAAATATGGTAGGAGAGTAAAGGGTATTGATTGATGAAATAAAGCAGTGGCAGAGAAAGTAGGCGGGACAAACTTTGAGAGGGGAGGGATTGGTGCAAGATGTGATAGAGGGAAGAATATTGGGAAAAAGACAAAGGCTACATCCACAATAATACGTTTACGTATATTAATGCAAAAATTTACTTCCGATTTAGCCTTCTGTCCACACTACCACGGATCTTTTTTTCCCAGAAGCGGAGAAAATTTTTGACGCTGTCTGACAAGTAATCTTTCTGTAAACACATTAGTGCGGACCCTAGTAAATGTAAAAATTTTGTTACGCCTACATCACTGAGGCCCAATTGGTTTGTACTTAGCTCATGACCCTTTCCTGATTAGCTCTCTTTGTTTTAATTGATCTTTTCCTAATTGGTTATTCTTCACGGGAATGAAGAATGCTTTGCCTTTGTTTTCACAGAAGCAAGCCATTTGTGAACATGGCGGACGTACAGGAATTTTGCCATCAGGCATAATGGTGCGTTCTTTTTTCTATCGGAACTCGGAAATTCCGAGTTGAGTGACATCACGTCCGACAATCTCCCGTACGAGCTACCCACATCTCGGAACAAACATGGCTGCCTCCATGAACACGTTGCTGTGTGTTGTTGCTTTATATTTTAGC
>JAODJU010004591.1:0-27115 GCA_026776725.1 Gnathonemus echidnorhynchus
AAAATATTGGCGCTAGGTCAAAAAAAGTGCGGGGGACAGAATCACCTGTTTCTAAAAGTGAGGGGGACGTGTCCCCCTCATCCCCCCCGGTTGCTACGCCCCTGGGTCCTACTGCTGGGCTGCCCGTAATGATCAGGCTGTCTACTTGTGGGGTCTTGTCTGCTTGTCACGCTACAAAAGATTTTACAAAATGGATGTTTTTGGCTTCACAGAGGATATAAAATGCATATATTCAACATAGCTTTGAAGTTTTGACCTTTCTTTCGTTTTTCAGTGCGTGTTTAAAGGACTGAGAAAATGGACCAAAATGCATTGCTTACTTCACGCCGCCTAGGCTGTACCTTGTGTTGACTGAGAGGGATGTGGTTTTCTCACATGCTCAAATAAACCTCTTTAATACATCACTTTTCCATAGATGGGTGTTCATGTTCATATTTAGGTTAGACAGCCAAGCCTTTGATTTTATACTGACTAATTATTTACAAATCCAAATTTCAAATTAATAGTTATCCAATAAACCTAAAGTTGCCTCGACCTGGGCACAAATTATGGAAGTGAAATTATGTGCAGATCAGCCTGTACTGGATTTTTAAACATTTACTGCTTTTTTAAAAATTAGTGCAGGCTGCACATAATTTCACTTCCACAATTTGTATCTAGTTTTAGCAGAAAGTAACAGAAAGTTGAGCGAACTTTAGGTTTATTGGAAAACCATTAATATGAAAATTTGATTATGGCTTGGAATTTAATTATTTTTTTCTGTGATTTGTACAATAGCAACCAACAGAAAGCAAATGCGATTTTCAGATTCCAGTCCAGCAATAAGAACCTGTCTTAACACCCCCATTGTACATCCAGGGGAGAGAGATGCTTGTTGCGTTGAATTCTGACAGCTGAGTAACCATGATGCAGCCCTGGTTCACAAACCCCAAAGATGTCTAAAAAAAAAGAGCTAATGTCTTGGCATTATCTGTGTGTGGAGGGTGCACACCTCCCCATTGTCTATAGCCCATTGGGAACCCAGGTGTGGAATGTCCACAACATACAAGGTTGTGCACAACTGGGCAACATCTGCCCTTCAGGGTTGTGCAAAATTCAGAACTTATGAATTGTGCTCGATTCCAGCTCAGCTCTCCGCCTCAGTTCCATGCTTGCCCCCACAGTCCAAAAACATCCTGCGTTTAATTGGAGTTACCAAATTGCCCATATAGGTGATGAGTCACCTCCACCATGCACATATACTGTAAACATGCATATAGCATAAGGTTTAATTGTCACTCAAAATCCTTGCATGGTGGGTAAATTTTGATTCGATAGAATTCAGCACAAGCAACACTGCAAGATTCACCTATTTTTATTTGTGTAAAAAAAGAAAGAAACTGTTTGCCGAGTGGTATCCAGATTATGAGAATAGAATGGAGAGCAGTACAAAGTGCTGCTATGTGCTACAAATGGCTCTTGTCCTGCTTCCCGGAATATTCCCCTGCACCTCTGCCTTGTTAGGGCCACCTGGATCGCTCCTTATTTCTCCTGCTGTCCTGCTCCCTTTCTTCTCCCATCAGTAAGTCACGATGTAATCAATAAGTCCTATGAGGGGCAAACATTGGCCTTTGTGAACTCAGGTATTGGCTTTGCCTCCAGTCTGATACGACCACATGCAGTAAAGCAGTACAGGAAAAACAGGAACAAAAAAAGGTGTCTCTCTAACACTGGGGATTGTAACTGTGAGTGCTGTTAAAACAGCAATCGGAACACAAATGGTGGCCTGTTGAAGGGCCTTTTAGTACAGTGGTGCTCAGTAGATCAGGCTATAGTCACACCACCTCCATGGTCTGCAGGACCTCTGCAACCTTGGGGTAGCTGTGGGCAGACAGAGTGGCTCAACACTATATGATATTATGGACATACGTGGAGACATAATGTGTAGTGTGGAATTAAGCTAAATAATCTGGCACTTCCTTGGACTAATATGTATGTGGTGGGGCATGGTAGTGTGTTGGCGAGGAAGCACCGCCAGGAGGCAGACGACCCGAGCTGGGACTTATGTCAGGAACAAACCATTCTTGGTGGAGGGGGTTCGAATGATGGTGTGCATAAGGAAATAAGTGTGGAGAAATGCCATCTAGGGGCAGACACTGACATGACCACACCCAATAATAATACAGAAATCACATGAACTGCACTACGGTATTTTTTCAGGTATGCCATTATCACCGTTCTTAAAAATTATTGACATTACATACTCCTTCCGCTGAGCTGTTGATACAAAGAATAATTATTTATGTGCATTTTGGTTGTAAGGACGGAACCTGTTAGCTCTCCACAGCCACGCCCCCTCGCCCGATCGTCGGAATACTGACAGCTACAGTGGTATTCCTTTCCTGATTGCGTAACCGGTAGAACCAGTTCTTGTCTCTGCGAGGAACTTTGGACAAAATCATCCGCTAAATAAAAATACATGCAAATAAAAAAAACTGCCAAAATTTGTTTGTTTGAAATATTCTGTAAGATGAAAACACGTTTAATAGGATTCTTGTATGAAGGCTAAGACGGTGTATTTTGTTTTATATCGATCAATTGTTTCTCTGTCTCGCGGCAGAAAGGGTGCCCTCTACTTGCGGACAACTGAATATGTTTATTTCACGTGCTGCTCTTTCTTTAATCAGGAAGTTCATGAGCTCATACTCATTATACTTATATATTTTTATTTTAACTTAAGGATTTATTAACTACTTTAATGTTTAAAATAATGGCCTTTTCGCTTGGATCATGTAAACATTTGAGCAGTTTCCGTAGACAATTTCTTCAAAATCAGCAAGCCCACCCCTAATTCCAGTGAACTGTAAACTATGCAATACTGTCAATGTGCAGGATTGCAGCCCCGAAACGGGCACATTAACCACAATAACAAGGCTGGGCTTAAGCCTCGGGTGATGTTCACAGCCTTGTCATGTTTTAACCTGCCTGAAAAAAATATAAAAATCCAGGTAAACATGCATATAGAAATCCAGGTACATTGCTTTTAGACGAACGATAGGCAACATTCACAGGTATGCTTATTTCGGTTTAAGCATACTCTCTACGTTTCTTCTACGTTTCATCTTGGTGAATAAGGCCGACAAACTTATCAAAACATACTAGTCAATTTTTTAAGTCGGTTTATCTCGTCACTGTGTCAACTTCCCTTTTGAAACATATGTCAACACACGTTTTCAAGATTATTATCTAAAGTAGGATATGAAAAAAAAAACAATGTGTAAAATGTTTTCCAAAATCTCTTGCAGGATCTTTTAAAACAGCTTCAAGTAGGTTGCGTATTTTTTTACGATAAAAAGTTAGAGACCACGCCTGAGAAGGCAGGGAGGAGTAAAGAGCAGCTTCGATCCAGTCTTACGTGCAAAGCAACCGAAGAACGCTAATACACGGCACCGCGGGCCCGAGTGAAATGTCCGGAGTTGCATCTAAGCTGGCCCATCAGCGGGCACTGGCCGCAGGGTTTGGTACCAATGCCAACGCCATCAAGTATCTGAACCAGGACTTCGAGCAGCTCCGCAGTCAGTGCCTGGCCCGAGGCGAACTCTTCTCGGATCCCACCTTCCCAGCTGTTCCGGAGTCCTTGGGTTTTAAAGAACTTGGACCCAATTCGAGTAAAACTAGAGGGGTCCAATGGAAACGGCCGCGGGTAAGCGCCACTTTTACTTTTACCTTAGTCTAATTTTTGAAGCAGCATACTGACCGCATCCTACCGATGATACATATTAGGAATGCCGTCGGGATAAGAAAAAGTATCTAATCGTAGCTTTTTGAAACTTCTCCGAAGTAACAAGCGATGTTATTCGCTGTGATGAAGGCATACAGTTTTATTGATTACTTTTTATATAATTTCAATTTATTCTTCACATATAAAAGCCTGATAACCACTTTACATTCTTTGGGCTGATGTTAAGCAACTCAAAATGAATCAGCTACAGTTGTAGTTGGGAAACTAGTTAGGTAAGTTTGCGGCTTACTTTTATTTGTTGAATGAAAAAAAACATCATTGCTTTCATTTCAGACAATCCTCACCACATGAAATCATGTCCAGCCATTTTCCAAAGTCAGATTAACTGTAGCAGAGACCGGGGCTGTTTACATTCAGCGCTGTATATCTCATATATGTATTACATTATAATAACATAGATAGGCCTACCTGTAAATTAACCCTTAAGGTCTTAGCCTTTTCCATATAGAAAATTTACTGCACATAGTTTTATAGTTATAAAAACGTATAGTAATATTCTATGTATTTTGTAAGAATCTAGCATCATAGAAAAATAACCAGAACTTTTGCTTTAATCGAAAGTTAAAATGTCAGTGAAATAATGCTTCTGAATCTGTAAACGACTCAAAATACCTAATCAATTTAAACACTGTCTATTGTAGAGTAATAGGAACAGTAGCAATAAAATCTTGGCCACTGAACATTTGCTGCTGCAGGTCAGCTCTCCCTTCACTGCAGGTCAGCTCTCCCTTCACTGCAGGTCAGCTACACAAGGAGATGTAGATCCAGAGCCATAAGGATTGTAAAAGACCCCTCTCATCTGGTAACAAATTACTTCAGCTTCTGCAATGAGGCAGAAGGTTCATAGCCAAGACAGAAAAACACAGAAGGAGTTTTTATCCCCAGGCCATTCGACTCCTCAATCAGGACACGCCCCCCTCTCGCTACACTGTATTATAGTATGTTATTATAGTACTTTTATACTATACTGGACAGCAACCTTCCCAGGGTCTCATTCTCATTGTCATCATTCCATACACTGCACTTTAACTGTATAACTTATAACTGCATATCGCACACCTGTAAATCTGTTTCAAATCTGTATTATATTCAAAGTTCTATTTTTAAATTTTTAATTTCTCCCTTTTATTTTTTTCATATCCTTTGTAACTAGTTGCACAGTCATAAGAGCGGTTCCTCAGTTCGGGATGCATTTCACTGCATGTTGTACCTCTATGACTATGCGTGTGACAATTAAAGAATCTTGAAAATTTGGATTTGAGAACTTGCGAAAGCAGCCTTTGCTCGCTTGGAAATTATGGGTGTGTTAACCAACCCCCATTACCACCCGATCCGGGTCTGCCCTGAGCATGACTGAATAATTACAGCATTTGAATAAAATTCAAAGAAGTAAAATAATAAGGCATGCAAACGAGTCGTCATGCAAATATTATGGTGTATATCTTGGCATTTATCTCCAGGAGCTGTGCTCACGCCCGCGTTTTATTGTTGGAGGAGCCACCAGAACCGATATCTGCCAGGGAGGTCTGGGTAAGTCAGCTTCGCTCGGCTCGGAGGTTCTTTAATTTAAATGGAGACCAACACCGAGATTTATTCCGCTATTAATAAACGCGTTCAATACGCAATGAGGCGAAGCATTAATTCACGTGTCTATAGTATAGTTTCCATGAGCAATCATCCGCCTCCAGACACCCTTACCGTCACCACAACGCTTATCAAAAGAGAAATCAGCAAGATGGTTATTGTTAATATAACCTGAATGAAACGAGTAAATTGTTTCAGTAGCGTAGCTATTACTCTCACTTAGCTTGTTATTTACCATATGTAAAACGGAATGACTAAAACACAGCACATGCGTCCAGATTTGAGAACAGATTATGAATTGTTTAACCTCAAAACATAACTTTTGGGTTAAGTCTGTTTGTTAAAACAATAAGTGTTTATTTAAAACTAGTAAATTACAGATATCCATCAAATATACTGTGGGAATTACTAAGTTTGGTCCTGGCTTTTTGCACATCGTGGCCTCTGTCGTAAGGAAGTATCTCCGAGATGACAAAATAGTTCGCTTTCTCGGGGAGTCCAATGAACCCTCTTGTTTCACTTATAAAATAGGGAAGGGCCAAAGTCACGTGTTCTCCACGCATCTGTTACTCTTTATGATTTACAAGTAAACAGGAAACCGTAAAACCCGCAAAGACTCGTCTGTATGCTATATGTACAGATCGAGCAGCACACGAAGCACAATTAATTTTATAATATCTTTGGTTAAGCTTGGCAGTGCAGTGCGATTTAACAGGATCTAATTGGACGGGAAGGTAGCACCCCTTCACCCCAACACACAGGCACTCCCAGTGGTGCGTTACGTCATTGAGGAGACCGTAAAATGTGGTTAAAATGGACGAGAAACAATACTGACAAAATACTGTGTCAGTCCAGAGTCACGCAATGTTTAGTCAGTGTGAAGAGACTGCTTGTATTTATTACACAAACAAATTTTGCAAGTAACTTTTTAATTATGAGTGACTCAGTGAGTAACTCTGTTGCCTTAGCTCGGAGTTTGCAGTCCCGTCCAAAGATGTGCAGTTAGGGGAATTGATGTCTCTAAACTGCCTTGCCCACAGAGTGTAAGTCTGTGTGCGTAATGGCTATTCAGAAAATAACCCAAAACAGGAAAAAATAATAAAACAGAAAGCAAACATTTTGTCCTGCTCAGAATCTAAACAGAATCAATCCGCTCATGTACGGCATGTTGATATTAGTGCAATTAAGGCCTTCTGTGGGCTTTGAAGATTTTCAAGTTTTGTGCCCATATTTAGTGAGAAACGCACTGAACCGCAGAGACCTCCGAGGTTTAGAGCGTCACATTGAATAAAAGCATGTGCCTGCTAACGAACTAACCCCTATGCTAATAGTACTGCTGCTAATCTTGCTAATAAACACCAGCAGAAAATATGCCTTCCAGTGTAACCAGAAACAACATTAACAGTATACAGTGTAGTGGTCCAGACTGATGCAATGTTCAGTTGAAGTGAAAAAGCCTATTTTGGTTTCTACACATCAAAATCTTGTTCTTTTCGCACGATTCAGGTGACTGCTGGCTTCTGGCTGCCATCGCCTCCCTAACACTCGATGAAGATGTAATAGCCAGGGTTGTCCCCAGTGGACAGGACTTCGATGCCAGCTATGCTGGAATTTTTCACTTTCAGGTAGCAAAGGACAGACTCTGGCAACGCTAAAAAATGCGCTACATCTGGCCTGCTTTCATATGCTACTGTTTAACGTGCTGCTTGTGAGCTGGCCTCTTACATGTTCCAGCATGCTCAGCTAATTGCTTTACACTGCATGGCATACAGACCCAGCTGATGGGAATATTACCAGTCGTGGTAACTTGAGATTAGCTTATTATAAATAATGTAACAGAAAAGCTAGTGCAAACGGGCTATTTAAATATGACTGCCCCATTCAGTAATATACACAAAGCATAAATACACGTCCAGTTGTGAAACACATCCTGTTGTTATTCTTTACCCCTAGTATGCTACTAAATGCCTAGTATTGCAGCTGATTTATGAAAAGCAGAATTGTAAAGGTAGCAATGTTTTGAAAATTGTCATGGTTTCCTGGTAAAAGGGTGGGAGGAAACGTGCTGCTTGAGATGTTAGCCTGAAATAGAGAGCAGAGCAGCCTGTCAGCCCAGATAACACACGTTCTGGCAGATGTTTCGCTCATTAGTGTAATATTTGCCTGCCGCAAGGGTTTTTCAAAAGCACGATAAATTATTATATTTCAGTGCTTCTGTCGACATTTGTATGTTCCTATATTACTCATCATAATTAACTCTTTTGTAAGTGTTGTAAGTCTAGCTTCTTAAATATAAAATCATACATTATTCTAAAACATTTTTGTCTATTTCAATAAATAATTACATGCTAGTCCACTCCAAATTTTACTTTTCTTTAACATAAAGGAAAATACATTTTTAAAAATTATTTTTTGCGATTGCATTATTACTAGTAACACAGGTTAATAGCATACGTTACCCACAACAATAAAGTGGCAATGCAGGACAAATGACACATGTATCCCTGGGAATCATTCCCTCCGTTGTGTCGGCACAGTTCTGGCAGTTCGGCGAGTGGGTGGACGTGGTGATCGATGACCGGCTGCCCACCAGAGACGGGGAGCTGCTGTTCGTCCACTCAGCTGAGGGATCTGAGTTCTGGAGCGCCTTGCTGGAGAAGGCCTACGCCAAGTGAGTAGGCCTCAAACGGCCCTATCACACAACAACACAGAATGATTAATTTACACGGCAGGTGTGAACATGCAGCCGAATACCATTTCAGTGTTATCTTCAGCTTGTATCTCATGTATCTTAAAACTCTATGCAGAAACCAGAATTTGAAATACACTGGTTTATAAGACAATTACTAGAAAATTAAATACATATATGCCAAATATAATACCTACTCAGTGCTGCCTAAGATTACGGAAAAAAACAGGAAGGTTAACACTGCCCTCTACACATAACCTAAACAAGAACCGTCACGTCTTCCTGTCTTTGACGGGAGTCCTCTTTTTCCTTCCAGATAGGGCTTCCTGAAGTTTTGAGTCCAAGTTTAATGCTAAACATGCTGAACCGAGAGATCCCAGCATATTAGAGTATCGCTTTATGAAAGCGTGTGCTTGCTAACAAAGCAGAACTAATGCTAGGACTAGCGCCGCTAATGTTGTAGTAAACCCCGGCAGGTAATTTGCCTTCCTGTGTAGGCAGTAACAACACTGACAGCATACAGTGTACTGGTGAGGAAGCCTGTTCTGGTTCCTGCTTATTGCTAATATTGCTAATCGCTCCCCAGCAGATAACCTGCCTTTGATTGAGATAACGACTGGTGACATTTAGAAGTTACATAACTTTATAAAGGAGGAGTGCTGCATGTCAGCTACAAACTATTATGATTAATTTCTTTTGGAGCTAGATAATTAAGGAAAGTTGCTGCTTATGTGCTTTTGTTTCACAAAAACGATCCTAATTGCTGGTGATGGCCAGCCAGTAGCTGTGATGCAATAGGAGGCCTGCAATAGGAGGCCTGCAATAGGAGGCCTGCTTACCTGTGCCCCTGCTGCGGCTTCGCCAGGGTGAATGGCTGCTACGAGGCCCTGTCGGGGGGGTCCACCACAGAGGGCTTTGAGGACTTCACTGGCGGGATTGCTGAGTGTTTCGAGCTGAGGAAAGCCCCCCCCAACATGTTCCAGATTATCAAGAAAGCTCTGGATGCGGGAGCCCTGATTGGCTGCTCCATCGACGTACGTGAGCAGCACCGGCCTCCATTTGGACCTTTTGGAATCACCCATTTAGGCCTTGAAATGACCTTCATTTCCTTGCGTTAATTAGCCGACTTACTTCGCCACTGATTTACTGTGAAAATGGATGCTTTAAGGCAGCAATTAAGAGTTCAGTGCGTCGCGTGTGAAAACTTGCACACCCATGGGCGTAAATTACTGGGAGATGGGGGGTTGTAAACCCCCTAATAATCAAAACTGGCTAATGCAACCCCCCCACTAATTGTGTCTGCCCTTAAATGGGTGGAGACCTCAACCCTCCCAATGTTCAAACCAAAGATACGCCCTTGTGCAAACCCTACAATCCTGAATATCTAGAATTGAGCAGCACTGTCGTAATCTGCCTACCCTAGAACGATACTCTTCTTACATAATCTGTTGTTATTAACTATTATAACAAGTGGCTCTACTGCACTGGTGATGTTCGGAAAATGAGAGCTGCATGGAAATGGCAGGGGTCCCTCACATAGCTAATCTGCCTTCGTGTCCATTTGGTTGTGCTCGTCCAGATCACCAGTGCTTCTGATTCCGAGGCCATTACTCTCCAAAAGCTGGTGAAGGGCCACGCCTATTCCCTTACAGGTGCATCGGAGGTATGGCTCGTAACTGACATTTACAGTCACGCCTTCATTTATTCTTCTGAGGCTTAGCGAATGCAAACACGGTTAGTGTCGCTGAGAGATGTGCGGTAAGGATTGTCGCCCTCACTTTAGGTCGATTACCGGGGAGGCAAAGAGAAGCTGGTGCGGATCCGGAACCCATGGGGTCAAGTGGAGTGGACTGGAGCTTGGAGTGACAAGTAGGTTTGTGGGAATGAGCAGCCTAAATCTACTCACTGCTGAGTGTTAGGTCTGCAAACGGACACCGATTGGAGATTCCTCCATGGTGTGAGAAATGCACTCCAGGCATTGTTTCGGTGTAGTTCCCCGATGGTGGAATGAGCTACCAAACCACATCCAGTCATCAGACTCCCTCTCCACCTTCCAGAAACTAGTCTGTTCCAGGAAGTCCTCTTAACCCGATGCCTCTCTATGTGTCCTGAATGTTATTAATGTTATGCTTCTGGTCATTGAATAGCCTCACTTTTGCCTAGTTGACTCCCTGACAGCATGAATGTTTGCAATGTGCCAATTGACTCGCTTATATGTCTGTTTGGACACAAGTGTCTGCTAAATAAATAAATGTAAACGTTAAAGAATTATTGCTGTCAGTTGAACGTCAAGGGAGAAGGCTCAATCGTAAGTGTTGTTTAGCTAATAAAGATATCGTTGGGTATGGTTAGTGAACGAGGGGGTAACTTTTTGTGTGATCTGCCTACGCACAGTTCTTCTGAGTGGAACTACGTCACCAGCCATGAGGTGCAGAACGTGAAAGCAGATGATGGCGAGTTCTGGTAAGACTGGATAGTGTGTTACTGACTACTTGAACATTGTACAGCAGAGCCTGGTGACCCTGATCACGCCGCGTGCTTCTGTTTCTGTCAGGATGTCTTTTTCAGACTTCACGAGGCATTATTCTCGATTGGAGATATGCACTCTGACACCAGACGCACTGACCAGCGAACGTTATACGAGCTGGAGTGTGTGCAACCACGACGGCAACTGGAGACGAGGTTCCACGGCGGGAGGCTGCAGGAACAACCCCAGTAAGAGCGGACGTGCCGCTGCCTGCACCTTGGTCAGACTCAGCACCACCATCACCATGGTTTACACACATTTTCAAGCTTTTGTGAAAGTTAAAAAGTGCTAAAAAGGTGTGTGGTTTTTAAGTGCACATCACCCCAACAATTTCGAGGTTGAAAAATAAACTAGCAGCCTGAATTTAGACGATGATTGAAATCCTGGGGATATGAGGTGTATGTTTATAAACAACTAATCATATGCTGATTTTGAGGTGGCTCATTTGTTCATTAGTAAAGCCACACTTGTGTATTTCAGTTTTGTCTGGTTCTTATGACCTTGGTGGTGTTACTGTTTTAGTAAAAGCCTGAAAAATGGCTGTCTTAAGAGGACTCCTTTCCCAGTCAGCACAAGTACGTCGGCGCTGCGTCGTTGATACATTTTTTGAAAGGTCTGTATCTAGTAGCATTTCAGGCCTTTGCACATTGGCCCTACGTAGCGGCCATGAAATAGCTCCGTCCAGGCGACGTAATCGCGATGTTTTCCTTCTCAACGGCGATGAAAACGCTACGTCTAAGTGAAACTCTGCGATGATTCCCCGACTCACTTATTATCCTACGCGATCATTTCCTGACCCTCTTATTGTCCCACGATTGCCAATGATTATTTCTATGTTTGCTTTAGTGTTGAACACGCATTGTTACTAATATATTTTATTTATAATATATAATAAAAAATACAAAGGTGTTCATTAAAAGAGTTTTTATGAAAAAAATAAACAAAATATAAAATGCACACTTTACAAGGGGGCATGTAGGTTGAGCACTAATTATTGGCAATCCCCACCCAAAGGAATTATTCAAGGAATGCTACTTCTGGTGCTGCTTCTGTGTGCAAGGCTGGAAATTGAGCACGCCCTCCAAAATAAAGTACAAAGAAGTGAACAGTAGCATACAGTACCTGCCAACACTCCCGTTTTTATGGGTTCGCTGCATTCTTCGAGGCCCTCCTCTAGCAACTCCCTGTTTTGTTGTTTCTTCCATGAAACTCCCGTAATTTGCATGATCCTCACACTTTCCTATGAATAATCGCCAACATGGATCCATAACTTTTTTATGTTCGTCTGATGTTACCCAAGTTGCCAGATCATCTATGAAACGCAGTCGAGACACACAATCCACTCACTACGTACAGTTTCAGATTTTGGGCAGGGATGCAATAACCCACAGGCTGGTAAAAAAATGCACGTCCAACTATTTTTACTGAACTAGCACAGTGGGCTAGTAGCACAAATGTTTAAGTTCCACCCCGACTGTGTTTTTCTCTTCAAAAGAGAACATACGATCTTTCCCATGATTAGCCATGACTTGATGGCTGGAGGCTCATTCCTTCCTTTGAATAAAACATTCTTGTGCCTGTATATGCAGATTTGTCCTGTGTATCACTATTCAGATTTACCAGGTGATTTGCCAGGTAAACACGGGGCTGATTCACATGGAGCACATTGCTTTTCTTGGCATGTTAATCGAGCTTGTCCTCCCCCGTAGGCACCTTCTGGATAAACCCACAGTATGTGCTCAAGCTGGATAAGGTTGACGAGGACCCCAGCGCCCACGAGGCCGGCTGCAGCGTCGTGGTGGGCCTGATCCAGAAGAACCGGCGCCGCATGAGGAAGTCGGGGGAGGACATGCACACCATAGGCTTCGCCATCTACGAGGTGAGGATCTCGATGGGCAGAGAGAAGAACAATTATACCTATTTTATGTGTTTGGATGTCACGGAGTGACACCTCCAAGGTTATGAGCTTGATTTCCACAGGACTTCTGTGCCTGTTTGAGATCAAAAGTTTTATGAGCAGTTATGGAAAATGGATGGAAGCTACCACACACCTTGGTCATTCTGTTACTGTGTTATCATGTTCACTCTCTCTTTTTCTGTTCTCTTTCAGCTTCCGCCACAGGTGAGCGCCCCCTGTCTAAGAGAGAACCAGCTGAAGATCAGCATGGTCAACAATAGTCAGCTAGGTTATGAAGGACTTGTATCATTTACTCCTTCTATGGCTTCTTCTTCAGCATCTTCTCTGACATATTTCTAAGTACTGACACAGTCATGTTGTTGTGCTCATAATGATTATCCATTATTGAAAATTGATAGTCCCCACTATTTACTCTTGATAATGAAAGTAGCTTGTGAATGACTGTCATGGGATTTTTATAAGAATATCCTTAGAAGCTGTATATCTGAAGTATATGTTATGATAACAAAGTAATTGAATGCTAGCTGAATAAATAATCATTATCTGGTTCCTTATGAAGTCTCAAATTTAACCAGGTTGGTCATTTGAGATTAACAGTTTATAAGACATGTTACTTAAGGTGTAACATCTTTTTCAACAGAAGATATTTGTGTTGGGTGTGAACAATATTGGAGTAATGATGAAATAATAACGCAAGGGAATTCAAGATAGTGAAACAGACGTGAATAATCTATTGAGCATGTTGATTTTTTTCATACTTTTGAAAGTGAGCCTTGCAGTGAAACAGTGTTTTCATTTACTAGCAGTTCTTTGTTGTTTCGTTGGCGACAAAAGGCTGTTAAGTAAGGTCACCAAATTCATGTCACTGTCAATCGTGAGACGTCCCTTTGCTCTTTTCAGTTCCACGGCCAAAGGGAAGTCCATCTGGACAGGAACTTCTTCCTGACCCATGCGCAGAAGGCACGCTCCGAGACCTTCATCAACACGCGGGAGGTCACCTCACGCTTCCATCTGCCCGCCGGGGAGTACCTCATCGTGCCTTCCACCTTCGAGGCCCACCTGAACGGGGACTTCTGCGTGCGCGTCTTCTCTGAGCAGGAGCACGAAACTCAGTAATGTTACTCTGTCGTGCACCTCATGATCATTTAAGGCAGAATGGAAAAAATGTTTTTGATGCAGATAAAGCTTCAGAAGAAGGTGTGGAAGTTTATATGTTTCCTGTGGTTTTTTGTTTACATTTTTAGTTTAGAGTTTTTTTTGTATTGTATTTTGAATACACTATATGAACAAAAGTATTGAGACACCTGGCCCTTAAACCCACATGAACTTGGACGGAAGACCTGGCTTGCAGTCTCCATTCTAGTTCATCTCAAAGGTGTTTGATGAGGTTGAGGTCAGGGATCTGTGCAGCCAGTCAAGTTCTTCCACACCAGACTCTTCCCAACCATATTTTTATGGACCTTGCTTTGTGCACTGGGGCACGGTCACGCTGGAACAGAAAAGGGCCCCCCCAGACTGAAAAGCACTGTAAAGCTGGAAGCAGAGAATTGTCCAGAATGTCTCGGCATGCATATTAAGACATTTGGGACATCACCTTCGGGATGAACTAGAACAGGGATTGTGAGCCAGGCCTTCATGTCCAGCATCAGTGCCTGACCTCACAAATGCTCTTCTGGATGAATGGGCAAACATTCCCACAGACACACTCCAAAATCTTGTGGAAAGCCTTCCCAGAAGAGTGGCAGCAGTGTTACAGCTGCAAAGGGGGGACCAGCTCCATATTGATACCTATGGATTTAGAATGTGATGTCATAAAAGTTCCTATAGGTGTAACGGCCAGGTGACCCAATACTTTTGTCCATATAATGTCAATGTATATTTTGCATTCCTTAAATTTGCAATAATTAAAAATTGGCGTTTTAATTTATTGTACAGACGCAACGATGACCCCCTTGATGCAATCTTGGAGAATGTGAGTCGTCTTTTTTCCATTTTGATTCCTTAATTTCACACACAGGCGTTCATGGCTGTGTTAACAATTTTGATTTCTATCACCAGGACACCGTACGTGACTGTGATGTCGATGCAGCATTTAGGACCCTGTTCACGAAACTCGCAGGAAGTGTAAGTGTCACATGATATAATACACTGCAGTTGGAAGGCTAGATTCATTACCACCAGGCTGTTTGCTTTTCTTGCCTGTCAGACTTGACTGTCTGTGAAGCTGTGCTGGTTTTTAATAATAATAATCAATACTTTATTAATCCCTGTGGGGAAATTGTCTTTATGTCTCCCTCAACTTGCCCTTTGTAGAGTAAGGCATCTGTGAAGGGCAGCCACCTGTAGTGGCGCCCAGGGAGCTGGGGGTTAAGGGCCTTGCTCAAGGACCCACAGACATGCTGAGGCGGGGTTTGAACTGGCAACCTTCTGATTACAGGCACACAGGCTTAGCTCACTGAGCCACACGCTGCCCCTTTGTTTAAAATAGTCAAATATGAAGCTCTCATGTGTTAACAAGCATAATAACAAGACAGTAGCTAAGATGACATGACAGCTTTTGTGATGTGAAGCTCGAGACGAGGCTACACGAGACGTCTTGATACTTTATCCACATTTTCAGAACCGTTATATGACTGAACATCCCAAATTAATACAAATATTTCCCAGTATTCCTAATTTTTTAAATCATAATGGTTAGTTCCTGGGGTAGCATGGTGGTCCAGTGGGTAAAGCTGTTGTTTCTCACCTCTGGGACCAGGGTTTGAGTCTTGGCCAAGGCTCCATGTGTGTGATATATGCAAGTTTGATGTGATATTGATATCAATGTGATATTGATATTGATGTGGTGTTTCCGCTGGGTACTCTGGTCCTTTTCTCCCCCCCCCCCGCCAAATTGCCCATAGGTGTGAGTGTGACCTGCAGTGGGTTGGTGCCCCATTCTGGGTGGTTCCCTACCTTGTGCCCATACGCTTAGGCCCCCCAATTACCCTTAATAGGATAAGCCAGGGTTCTTCAAATCAGGACCTTGATTCCAAATCCAGGCCTTATTTTCAGTTCTCCCCCGTAGGTAGTTTAAAAATTACTGATGCTGATTGGTCAGAGGCTTCACACCTGACTGACCGGTAAAGGAAGGCTGGGAAACCAGCAGTGCTTGGACCTGGAGGACCGTGATTTGAATAATAGGGGGATAAGCAGCAGCAGAAAATGGATGGATGAAACTCTAATTCCATTCTGGACTTATTTTACTTAAGTGAAACAGAACTTAAGAAGTAAAATAGAACTTAATGATGGTTAAAGGCCTTACAGACAGATGTTCTTTTGCGATGAGCCTCAATGGTTCTGTGAGTCAAATTTATAAATATCTAGCTGATAACTGAAGAAATGTTAAATGGTAATCAGTGTTAATCTTGTTTTATTTCTTTCCGTTAGCTAAGTCAGTCAAAGCTTATCTAAGAGGAACTAGTTAAGAGCTTCATATGTGGAAAGAATTTGCTTATTAATGAGCATGTGTTTTGATGTTTTCTGTTTTTACAGGACATGTTGATTTCTGCTTCAGAGCTACAATCTATTTTGAATAAGATCACTTCAAAACGTAAGCGATGTTTCGTTTCTCCCTCACAGTGTATTGAGTGAAGGACGAGGCAGCAGTTGGTTAATTAACATGCCGTTTGTACTCGTTAAGGCACTGACATCAAACTCGACGAAGGAGGCTTCAGTCTGGACTCCTGCAGAGTCATGGTCAATCTCATGGATGTATCCTTCATGTGCATCATCATGTCACGTCACGAGCCTTATGCCAAGGCTGCAGACTGTTCATTCTTCGTGAAGCTGTCGACAGATCCTTAACAGTTACTAGGATAGTGGAGATGGTAAGCTGGGTCTGGGGGAGTTTGCCACACTTTGGAAGAAGATACAGAAATACCTGGTAAGCATCATCCATCCATTCATCCATCCATCCATCCATCACCAATACTGCAGTGGAAAAACATAACGTTAACATCTACCCATTTTGTAACCAACATGCAGACCATTTTCAAAGGAGGTCATGCTGCCATATAGGAAGGTATTGTGCTGTTCTACTAGATGTTAGAAATAGTCTATAAATTATGGGATGGATGATGTGTAGTACGCCGGAGGGTTAGCAGATGGATGGATATACATAATCTCGCAAAACAAGAACTATGTTTGTAAATGAAGGTAAACATTATTTTAATATGTTTTTGATCCTTGTGGGAATTTGTACAGAGAAATGTGTGATGTATAATTTTAATGATGTTTCACACTACAGGGTCAAAACTCATATCGATACCACTTTGGAATTAGAACTGGCTAATAAAATGAAGATATTATTAATGACTGTGGGTGGCGCTCTTCATAGGGTATCTTCAAGAAGATGGACACGGATAACTCTGGCACCATGAGCACCACAGAGATGCGCCTGGCCCTGAAGGAGGCAGGTGAGGACCCCCCCCCCCCCCCCCCACTTCCCAGCTGTCTCTTTAATGGTCACCGCTGCCGCATGGTAATGCTGTCCTTCCGCAGGCTTCACCCTGAACCACCCCATCTTCCAGATCATCATCACCCGCTACTCGGACCCCGACCTGACTGTGAACTTTGATAACTTTGTCAACTGCCTGATCCGGCTGGAGATGATGTTCAGTAAGTCCTGAGGAGGAAACAGACATGATACACTGGTTCTGTGGGGCAAGAATATATTTAAAAATGTGATTGATATTAAATATATAATTGCCTCTCTTTTTCATAGGAATTTTTAAGAAAACAGATGTGCATAAGACCGGCTCCATAGAGCTCGATTTGTTCCAGGTGAGGCAATGAATAATCACTGTATACAAATGTAAAAAAAAACTTAGTTCTGTTTATTCACTGTTCCTATTTCTTTTTTTTTTTTCAGTGGCTCACGTTTACTATGATCTAGAAGAACTTTAAGAAGTTTGCAAGCCAAGATTCAATAAGATCATTTTTTTAATCAATACATTTAAAGAAACTGATTTTATAGACAAGTTTTATTACACATGGTGCAAAGTTAACAGGCACAGCGGGTACTTATTCTTGTGAAATTTTCATCTTCTACAATAATAAAATTACATATTACAATTATATTGATGTGTTATTATTTGAACATGACACGTACATAAAGAGACAAGACACCCTCGATCGGCATTTTCTTCAAAGTAAATTAACTGTGCAAAATGCTAAGCATGACGATATGCTAAAATGTTTTACTTTTATAACAAATACAATAAATATACGTACAACCTTATTGCATTGAAACAATATAATTCAGCAGCGACACCATCAGGTCTGTACTGTTTTTACACCAAACGTGCATTCAATGTGATCCCATTCCACTCCAGTTCAGAAAATGGTCCGAAATAGTTACGATTTGTTTCTTATGCAGAAATTGTCAGATGAGTCTGGGAAATCAGAATTAACGCTTTGCCTTAATTAAATTTCACCTTGCTTAAAAAAAAAAAAGATGATTCGCATAAACAGAGTAGTAGTATGATAGAGTGACCAAAACAAAGGACTGGGGACAGGATGAAAAGAGGTGCGTCACAGCAAACGCATATATGTGCACATAGAAAGTATTCCGATTGTAGAAAGTAAATACAGGGATCAACACGAAACAAAGCGAAATCCCGGACATTTCAGGCAATTTAAAAAAGAGTACGAATGGTCACCTTAAGCACGATCGGTTCGTTAGTAGTGTGCTGCCGGGTCCAGCGCTCGCAGCGGCCGCAGCTGTGTAGCCACCGCCCCTCCCTTCCCATCTGGGCTGGGCCGGACGGGGCCTGACCGCGGACTGCTGGGAGATCTGCACCCAGTAATAATCATTACGGGGCATCTTCACTGCATACATCTCAGGACACTGCTATTCGAATAAAACGTACCGTAAAGGGTGATACCGAGGAAAACTGACCGTGACGTGGTGAGTTTCATCTTATACATTGTCTGATTTCACGCACTTTCTTCTGTTTGCATCAGAAACACGTCATCCATAGATGCTCACATGTATCGCAAGTCCATAAATAGCGCTGAATCTTAGTGTTAGATTTGCTGCTTATGAATTGTACTGGTGGCAGCAGCACCTCTGCTTATTTACTTTTCAAATAGCTTCTTTTTTTTTGCGTATATCTTGTAGCTATACAAAATGTTAAAGCTGACATTGACTCATTTGTAGCTGTGTATAGTTTCTATTCTGTCTCTTTCTGGCATCTATATCTGCATTATTATGATTTTGAACATACGTCTGTTATAGGACGTTTTGATCCAGAGGTGGCAACTGCAGTTCCTGTTTACTAACATCTCTGCATGCAGGTCCCGGTCTCATTACTGCCATGGGGATTATTTCATTCACCGACTTGAACACTGGCGATAGCAAAACTGTAAATGTCCTTTTCAGTTAATACCATTTTTAAGCGACAGGATATAGGCTTAATAATGACATCAAATTATGATGCTATAAAAGGTTAAATGTAGCTAAAAATATCGATGTATTATAGAATATTATTATTTTAAATAATTAATAAAATGCATTTGTAACTTGTCAATTTTAGCGTTATAATCAATTAAATCAATATACTTTGAAGGCATGTAACATCTCAGCTGTGTAATAATAAGTGAAGATAAGAGGATTTAATTAAGACTAAGGATTTAAGACAGATTTTTCTTGCAATCCTTTAAAATAAATTCCATCCCTGTATCTAAGAGCACATGCAGAACAACAAAAATAGGTGTCTGTTCACAACAAATAACGTTTGGATTATCTCTAACAGCAATCTAGCCCAATACACCAGCAGAATGAAATATTTATTCAAAAGAGAAGGAAAGTTTTTGTTCATCATTGGAAAAAATGTAACATGCATGAATGCTTGTGTTAGTGCAGCCAAGAATGTGGAAAGACTCCACCCACATGGAGAGACTCCGCCCACATGGAGAGGGCAGTGGATTCCGTGTGTCGGAGCTTCATCCAGCCTCCTGCACTGCCAGGAAATCCCAGCAGTTACATCCTGGGCACACAGCACTTGGTGTTAAAGACAGACAGCGCTCACAGCCACTCACCTATACTTTTAGTGTACTAATTACACAGAAGACATTTTACAAAACATTAAAAGGCCCACTTCATTCATGGGTGACATGGTGGTTTGGTAAGGTGACCTGAGATTCTGTGCCTTCAGAGGAGGGAGTTAGAATCCTACCTCTGTTCTAGGTGTGTGAAAGACTGAAAGATCACTTTGTGTCACAGTCCAAAGCAGTAAGGTTATTTGACTCTTGATTGCTCGGTGTGTGTGTGTGTGTGTGTGTGTTTGTGTGTGTGTGTGTGTGTGTTTGTGTACACGCGTGCCCTGCAATGGCTTGGCATCCCATCCTGGGTTTACCCCTTTACCCCTGTCAAATTCAAATTCTAATTAATTCTAATTCTGTCCATGTTTCTCTGCTTACTGAGATAGATTCCAGGTCATCGGTGACTCTGAGATGAATAAGAATTTGGAAGATGGATGGATTAATTTTAAGGCTTGATGGAGTTTAGATTTGAAACATTTATTTTCAGCTTTAAAAGGCCTTTCTGAGTTGTCCAGTATAAGCAAATATGGTCTTATAACATTGAAACTGTGGTTTTATGTGTTTTTTTACCTCCATCTGGATAAATATGGATTATTTGTCTACTGCCCATAGCCTCTCACCCAGTAGAGGGTCACCGTAAGCCTGCATCCTACCATAGGAGACCATGGCCACAGGGAAGGGCTCTCCGTGCCCAGAATGCCGGGAGAAGAACAGAACTCTTTGGGATGAAAGCAGATATGCAGACAGAAAGTGGGGACAGGATTTGAGAGCAGAACCCAGTGATGCTTCCCTCACTGCTACCTAATGAGCCACTGCGTTTTTAAGTTTAAATAATAATGTTTAATAAGTAAAAATTAATAAAGGGCATCAGCATAGGGGTTGTGGGTTCGAATCCTGCCCCTGCTCTGTGTGTGTGGAGATACATTGTTCTCCCCATGCCATGTAAGGTTCCTCTGGATCGCTCCCCCGTCTTATCTGGAGAACTGTGGCTTTAATTGTCCCGTTTTGTGTGACCGATTGTATACTCTGTGACTGACTGTTGTCTCTTCTGGGGCGTCCCTTTGCCCCGCACAGATATAAATTCTGGGCCAACTGAAAAAATGTCACCTTAGGCCTCTCTGCCCTCTTACATTATTTAGTTCTATGATTTTATGCATTTCAGGGCCCCCCGTAAAGTGCTGGGCCCCCAGGAGCCACCAGGCTATCCATGTCCCTACTGCGCACCTCTGATTGGACGGTGTACAGACAAATAAAAACAACATTTAGATCATTTTTTCTGGACTCTCTGGAATAAAATTAGTTATATAATAATGTATATACTGTATTATGTTAACTAGTTCTTTTACTCCCCTAATTTTCCAACTAACCTCATCAAACTGCAGCTGAAGTTAAGGCTTTGGGCAGATGTTAGCCTTACTGGCACGACCGACTGCTTCACCTTGTGCTTAGTTACTCAGAAAATACAATCCTGATCCATCACCAGTAACTTGCAACAATGCAGGTTCCCATCTCATTGCTGCCAGTATTGAGGCCCGTTTTGAGCATCCATAGGTTCTCCACTGTTCTGAGACCCTTGACAAATGCGACTCTGTGCTTAAAATGGCATAACTGCAGGACATACGGCTCGAGGTGATAATTTTTGTTTACAGCAACGTGTTTGATTGATTGTGCTGCGGATTAGAGTTATTAAAATAACTGGAGTTATTTTTTTATTTACAGCGTGGTGGAAACGGGGGACCTGCAGGTAAAACTGATTTACATTTCTGTATTTCTGATCACCCTGTTTTAGGCTCGGAGAGTTTGTGAGTCCGCATCTGAACTTTCCTTCATGTTTTCCAGAATCTTGAAATGTATATTAATTAATATGGGCTTTGGAAGTTAGACCTGGGCAGTGTAATGGTATTATGGTGCACCCTGGTATTTAGAAATCCCAAAGAAATCCCAAAGAAATCCCAATGATATTTTTAATAACGTCAAAAATACAGACGCTCCTCTTTCTATGAAACTGGTATTGAGACGATGTATCGCACAGCGTTAGCGGTGATTGGAGCCTGACTTAAGTAAAAAAAAACGAAACAAAACAAAACATGTCCAGGAATAACCACATTAAGCTATAGCAAGTGAGTAGTTTCTTATGCAGTGTAACATTTTGAATTTATTAAAATAGTTTAAAGAAATACTGTATTATTTAAAAATAGGCCTTCAGCTATTTTACAGCAGGTTTGTCGAACTCCACCATATCTTGCATCATTCGATTTGAACAAATGCAATACTGGGCTTCTTGGAATAAACAAGAAATTTCAACATGTAGTGCTGTGCAAAAGTCATAGGCAGTCAAAGAAAAATATTTAGGCTGTTTATCTGTGTATATTTGCTCAGAAAAGAAAGCACAGTTTAACATAGAACATAATTATCTATAACACAATGGAAAAATAAACAAGTATTTTTTCCGTTTTCCTAAAAGTTGTTGAGATCTTGTTGGACGCCACTTTGGTCCTCACACCCCCCTCAGGGACTCCTCAGCTCTTCCATGTACACTGTCAGAAAGGTAGAGGCCAAGACTCAAACCACATTAATGTACCCCAATGGTATAAAAATGTTCCTCAGAGTCAATTTTCGTACCTTAAAAGCACCCATTATGATGCACTGAGTAGCATTAAGATTACAGAATGTTTTTGAGCCACGTTCACATTCACCTACATCTAGGCTACAATTGTCAGACCCTTGAGGTTACAGCCCCAGTGACAAGTAATTGTACCCTCAAAGGTACAAATTGGTGCTTTTTTCTGACCGCATCGTTGTTGAATTTCAACAGCTCAATTAATTAACTGATTAGCTAACTTAATTAACTTGGTGAGGTATTGATTAGTCAAAGCAGATGGGTTAGTGGTTGAGTCAAAAAAATATTGGGGATTATTGGACCTCTGTTGCAAATAACTGACGTGATTTTTGAAATGGCCAAGTCAAAACACTTTCACAGATATAACATCATATTTTTACACGACACAAAGATCATTTCAACATCACTTTCTTTGACTGCCTAAGACTTTTGCACAGTGCTGTATATCTCACAAAATGTTTCTTCTAGTTTAGTGGGACCATGAGGCATGTTAGGGCAAGATTAGACTGCTGTCCTTTACAGCCATTTATATGCCCCCTTAATGTCTGCCACTACTGCAGTCATGAAAGATTTATATTTTTCTGAAGTTAAATTAGTTATTTGCAGCATACACAAGTATGTCTCAACATCTGGAATACTCAAGGTATAAAAAAGAAAATATTCACCAATAAAAAATAATTTAAGCAAACATTTAAGATTTTTTGGCCCATTTTACTTTAGAGTTTAGAGTATGAGAAAATAACATGACAGCGGTCACACTCACGCCAACAGCATAATGATGTCATTGGCAGCCGCTTAGAATTCTGGGAAAGCGGTTATGCTGACGTTCTGGTTAGTTTCTTAGCTCTTGTTATTGCCACTTCCCTTTACCTACCCCAGGATGAATCTGTTCGGGGGCATTTCGGCACGCATACAGAAGGACAGACTGAAGGCAGAAGGCGTGGGGACCCAAGAGCAGGCGGTGAAATTTCTCAACCAGGACTACGAATCCCTGAAGCAGGAATGTTTACAGAGTGGCCAGCTCTTCGAGGACCCGTCTTTCCCAGCCGAACCCCTGTCCCTGGGCTTCAAGGAACTGGCCCCCAACACTTCCAAGACGCGGGGCGTGAAATGGATTCGGCCTACGGTAAGGTGTCGTTCACAAGCACACTGACTCAAATGGCCAACATTTTTTCTCTGCTTAATGAGACACAATACAAATGTGAAACCAAACAAAAGATCAAATATTCTGAAGTGTCCAAAATATATCCCAGCTACTAATGTGAACACTCATAGTGGTATTTCAAATGAATGAAAGAGTAATAACTCAGAAAGTTTTGGTTCAACACAAGTAATCAACTCAAAATCATGACCATTCATTAAAACTAAACTTCCTTCTTGTGTAGCACAAACCTTTTTTGCACACATGACATCATCACTCATACATTATGGGGGAAGTATTTCTTGTGTTTTCAAAGTACAGAAATACTGAACATTAAAGTATTTTGATACAAATTGCATAATCATTTTTATAAAGTCAAATACAAATTAATGAAGTCAAACACAAAATACAAACAACTTTGTATTTAAAAATTTTAGTATGTGTATCAGAAATCTGCCGATCCTGAATCTTAACACAG
The DNA here is from genome assembly GCA_026776725.1 of Gnathonemus echidnorhynchus. Classification (NCBI taxonomy): domain Eukaryota; kingdom Metazoa; phylum Chordata; class Actinopteri; order Osteoglossiformes; family Mormyridae; genus Gnathonemus; species Gnathonemus echidnorhynchus. The sequence goes on from JAODJU010004591.1 coordinate 23,825, forward strand.
GCCTGTACACAACAAAATAAAATAGCTCACACTCGTCCTTTAACAGGGTGACTTCTACTGATACGTTTTGGTTACATTTTCTGAGAGCAGAAAAATACTTAAATGTGATTGTGAAAATAATCAAGTCCCTTGAGCGAGATGCTAACACAATAGCAGATATACAAAGAGACGCTTTATGTCTGGTGAGTCTCTGGCAGCTTATCTGCAGTGTTCACTTCCCCCCTTGGCACATTTTCCCAAGATCTGAGCTTTCACAACAATAGATGGCACATACACACTTATGTGACACTTACACACTTGTGCGCTAGGGGCAATTTAGAGACTGAGGGTGTTTATCAATATGTGTATTTGACCTTTTCTGACATCATCTTCCATTGAACATTCATAAGCAGCATGTAAGAATGCTGTAACATCTTATCAGCTTTAATAACAAACATTACATGATAATAAGAAACATAATAATTGTATAATCATGTAATGTTTATTATCAATGTATATTAAAGCTTTACTGGTATATTAGGATGTTAAGGTATACTTAAATGCTGCTTATGAATGTTCTATGAAAGTATTATTAAGGCGCAGTTAATGTAAAGAGTTACCAAATAACCTATAGAAAAACAGAACTTATCTACCAGTCTATCGGGTAAGTCAGTGTTGTGCCAGCAGACACAAAGCAGTGCTGACAGATCACTTGCTTTTGCTCAATATCATCTCTTTATAGTATTTTCATACAGTGGAAGCTGAATGTCTTTTGGTGTCTAGTTCTTGTTTGCTTTTTCCCTCCTCAGTCATTTTTGTTAAAATTTTCACAAATGCGCCACTGTCTATGAATGAGTCCAGCTGCAAGGATGAAAATGATTATGATTGGTTCGGGGAGCGCTTGCAAAAACAGTGGTGCTAAACTGATATATTAACATATATTAGGTAATCTTGAAAAGGAACATTCATTAAAATTGCAGAGCTTACAAAGTATTGTTTGCTATGACAAAGTAAAACTGTTTTAATGTAACCTATTGATGGTCTCGACCTAGCTGACTGTCATAGTCATTGTCCATAGGGTGTGACAATTGCATATGCATAACAATGTAACACTAACATTGCCCAATGTGCAGGCCTAGTAGAGTGTGCACATCGCTGGCTGTGTGTGTCTGGGGTGACCCGTTACATGACACGCTGGTTATGCTATAGTCGCCTGTTATTCCTGTTATGCCTTATTGATTGTCACAAAAGCCAGTCATTTATAAACAGTATGATTAGTATTCATTGCAATGTATTTAAAATATGCCTTGAATGGGAGGAGTGCCTCTTATCCGAATGGGTGAGTAACAGCGTGTAAGACTTGCTCTGGGCGGGACGGGGAGCAGGACTGCAGGACGTTAGGATGGGAGAGTGGAATGGAGACTTTGCCTGGGTGCAGCATCAGATGTGGATTTAATAAAACAGAGAGAAATTGAAGCCAAGGGAAACTGTGGCCAGGTTCATGTTAACAGTAGTTGGGTGAATGAACAGATCATGTGGTCTGTGGCGACCCAAAGCTTGCTTACTGCAGTGTGTTAAAACGTAGCATCCCGGCAAATCCATGCGGGACTGTAGGACATTAAGACTGGATCATCTGTGTGGTCTGTGGTCCGTGACTCTTAACTGCTGGAGGAGTGAGTCAATCCACAGATTTAGAATGAAACACTCTGGCAGCTGTTTTTTTCTTCTTAGACTAGCAAGTTATGAAAATCCTTTAGGTACCTGAAAAATGTTTGTACTTTTCAGGGACATTGTTCAAAAATTAATTTTGTTTAATTTCATTTGGTTTTAATCTCCGATATATCTTAATTCATTTTTGGCTGTTTTTCATATTCCTGGAATTTCTTCAGATCACAGATCTTTTTCTCCTGCAGGAGCTGTCAGAAAACCCCCAGTTCATCTTGGGTGGAGCTACTAGGACGGATATTTGCCAGGGGGCTCTAGGTGAGTTTAGGCCGCTTTCCTCACTATGCTCGGGAAAACATGCAATACACTTCATCTCATAAGCTTTTTTCGGGATGGACTGAATTGATTCTTCTTCATCAACAAACACCCAATATCCCAGCATAACAAAGTGAAAAGGTTTTTAGGAATTTTTGCTAATTCATTAAAAATTGAAAAATTTACACATACGTATTCGTACCGTTTACTGTGGCATTCCAGATAGTGACACTTCACACGTCTATTACACTCGATCATCTTTGTGGTGCCCCTACAACTCGACTGACAACCAAAGGCCAGTCATTGCCTGGCTGTTAGCATCGCTGAGGTGTACAGTAGTGTGGGGGCGGTATCGTATTGTGGGGGTGCACACAACCTTGGACTGGGGCGAAGGTTCACCTTTCAGCATGACAACAGTCCAAAGTCCAAAGTCGAGACGATGCTGGAGACAAGACTCTGAGAGTTGTGGAGCGGCCCAGCTGAAGCCTGGACTTTAAGACAGTCTCCTATAGGTGGGATAGGAAGCGTGGGTGAGCGGCGGTCTGCAATCAGAGGTCTGCGAGGAATGACGGGAGCACCTGCCCCAATCTGTGTGTGCGAAGCCAGTAGGAGCCACCTGAGAGCTCACAACTGTAACCACTGCAGAAGCACCTTTAGATGGGAGAAAATGGGAGTTTTTTAAATTTCATTAAGTTCCTAAATGCATGTTTTCAGTTTGTCATAAGGGGGTGTTGAGTGTTGATTGATGCAAAAAAAGAATCAGTGCTGTCCCTCTTGAAGTTGGTCTACAGCAGAGCAAAGTCTGGGAAAGTGGGGGGGGGGGGGTACGAGCAGCCCTCTGCGGGCACTGTGGTGACATGTTCCATAAAAACCTGCCTGACCCCCATTTCCAAACCAAATTAAAATGGCCGTTGAAGGACTGATGCAATGTGGGCTTCATTGCACTCTTTTCTGGGTGTTACTTTGTCCAAAGAAAGCAGCAGGTTTTTGCCCGGAGATGCGTCATGGCGGTGAGTCACGTCAGGCTGGTTCTACAGCACTGAGCCTGGGCGGGTCCAGGCCAGCCCTCGAGTATCCAGGATAATTACACATAAATATGCTGTGCTCCTCTTCAAGCTTCACGCTACTTCTGCAGGTCTTTGAACACCACTGGCTTATCTTTGTTATGAATACCTGACGGTTTCATGCAAGCTTAGGCAAACTTTATTTCCAATGCTATAGCAACGGACTGGCATAATTTCCTAGAATATACTGCCTGAGAATATACTGCCTGAGAATATACTGTTTGAGAATATACTGCCTGAGAATATACTGTTTGAGAATATACTGCCT
>JAODJU010004592.1:0-10057 GCA_026776725.1 Gnathonemus echidnorhynchus
CGGTGTTGCGATGTTGCCGTGTGCTCTGCTCAACAAATCGCAAAGGTATAGATACAGTCGGCATCTCGTCATAGCTGGGGGGCGGAGTCAGCGTGGGGGAAAACACCGCGAAGATCGAATGTGTTTGAATGACAAAATGTCGTAGGCATGTGTTCGCTTGGGTATTAATAAAGTGGCGTGCACAAGTAAAGCCTGTGAATGGAATCAGGTGTGTGTAAATAAGATTGAACCTGCACTTATTGCAGATCATCATTTTTTTAATGTTGGCCGTGCAAAACACCACGCAGCAACGGCATGATTGTGCCGTGTATCTAAATTGGCGCTGAGGCAATGTTTTCCCCCACTGGCTAGATTCACATCACGTGACGGGGCGTTCCCGGGGCGTTCCCAGACTAACCGACTGTATCTATCTTGTCGTTAACTATTCAAAACACCAAAGCAGAAATGGCTGATCGAGGGTCATCTGTTGACGGGATACCTTCCAAAGTAAGTGAAATTGCGTGAAATTCATTTATTCGTCAGTGTGGTAGCAAGCCGGCCAAATCACTTAAAATGAACGGAATATATGTTATTGGCGGTTTTAGCACTTTTGGTTTTTAGCGGTAAGCTAACATGTAAATTGTAGGTTGGTGCAAAACTATGCAGAACTTTTATCAGTAGTAATCATTCAGGAATAGTATATTAACTAATATTAATAGTATATTAATATTGTGTAGTACAATACTACTTTACAACTAGGTTTGCTTGGGATGTAAATGCCAGAATTAGTTGTAAATGACTTTGGTCCAGTTACCCGTGCTTGACATTAGGAGGGAAAATGCATGACTTTGCTGTTTGCAATAGAAGCTAATCCCAAAGAGGTTTGTCTGTTTAGCTAATACATTAAAACATGATCGTTATTAGTATGTTATACCATATACCAATATATTGGTTAAATTTAAGAGTTCTATGGAATGTCAATTAATTAATTTTAATGGAAATGCAACTTTTTACTACAGGATATGGTAGTGACGATGGCACAAGCATTGGTAAATGCTTTAACAAAAGCTGCTAGTGCCACCACACCAAATCCCACTGCCACTACCCATACACCTGCCACCCTAGTCTCTACCCCTTCCCCCACTACAGTGAATCAGGCTTTAAAAAGGTATGTATAAAATGAGATATAGGTATAAATAAATATACAAATTACTAAGTTACAAACTCAATAATAACAAAACCAGGTCCAGTTCTCCATTGGCTCCAGTTCATTTTTCTAATATTGGCTGTTACTTTGTTTTCTATTTGACTCCTTTGTAGGCAGTTTCCAAATATGTTTCAGACAAAACATGAGGCGAAGAAGGGAAAAGGAAGGTTCTCTACCCCTGTCAGGTCTGGTCCAGCCAAGATGATCAACCTAACAATTCTCGCCCTGCCTGGACCCACTACTGTCACTCCCAAGTCCTCCAAAGAATTGGAGTTAGCCCATGCAGGGCTAGGAAGAAGACTGGTGTCTGTAGCAGAGGACAGCAAACATGCTGATGTATGTTGTTTTTATCTTATGTTATGTATGTTAGCGTATATATATAGTGAACTAACTTAATTTTGATTCGGTTATGCATAGATTGTGACACAGATAGAAAATGAGTTCAAGAAATTCCGCCCCCTTGAAGGAAGATGGATGTTTTTCAAGGCAGCAGGTGTGTCATTTTGCTATCTCTCTTGGGTGGGTTAACTTGTTATAGTGTTGAAAAGTAGTCCCAGAACACCCCATAATGTTACTATATGGTTCTGTTTTGCTCTGTACTGTTCATTGTATGGTTTGGTGTAGGGGGCTGTGGCCAAAGGAAGCTGTCCATTGTTCCCATGGACACAGAAGGTTACTCGGGTCGACAGCTCCGTGCTGTAACCAACAATGGGAAGAATCACCTTTTCCTTGTTCCCTTGCAAGAGGAGTTGGACACAGAACCGCTGCCCTATGATTCAGCGGAATTTGCAAGGATGCCACAAGTACCCTGTCTAACTTGCAATGCCACTATGCCTCTGCAAATGTTGGCACTCCATGCTGAGAACTGCCAACAAGCAGTAAATGTGAGTAAGCTCTCTAAAATCTAAATCATTATTATAATTTGCTTGTATGACTGTGAAATTTAAATTAATCAATACATAACTATAGGTACAGGATGATGAGGTGGTCATAGAAGACGATGATACAGAGGAACAAGGGGTAAATGTACCCAGATTTGAACCCTTTTATTTAAGACAAATTACAGTAGTCAACTTTTGATGTGGACCAAAATTTACTGTTATTTTATTTTCTAACACCAGTTGGCATTATCCCACAATTTCAGTAGAACTGTTCACCAGATGTCTCGGCAAGGTCTTTTCAAAGGATTGTTTTGCTTCACTGATTTCAGTGGTCACCAGACATGTTTTTTGATGCAAGGTGCAAAATGACCTGTCATACACTTGTGAATTAAGCAGTGAAACAGGTTATGCAGAACATCATCTCATTCAAGTTATAGTAACAAAACAATATTGATTTATTGCATGAGCCCACCAATGAAATATGAGGTTTTAAATAATGTGAAAGAATCCCAAATCATGAACCCATGATCATTGTTTGATTTTGTTCCAGCCCATTGTGCAACATGTCTCAAATAATCATGATAATAGATCCAAATCATGCTTACCAAAACATTGTCTTGTTTACCAAAACATTACCAAGATATCATGCTAACAACCTGTACCAAGCTGAACTTATTATACCTTTTTGGGTTGAAAAGTTTTGATCCCCTTTAAACATTGACTGCTGTAGTTAACAGCTTGATGATAATGTGCACTTCCAAGTTTAGGGATTTTCTGCTAATACTGTCTTGTTTGTAGGTGTGTCCTATTTGCCAAAAAGAATTCTCTATGTCTGTGCTGGCTAACCATGGTAGTGAATGTGCTGAAAGGTAAAAATAACTTCAATGTGAAATATTCCTGTCTGAAAAATATGAAGTATATGTATCTGCTTGATAACATCTTACTTTTACTTGTACTGTTCTTGCTTGATTTCCGAACATGCATTGGAGGTTTTTAAATGTTCTGTTGATGAAAGGGCCTACAGACAGCCTGTAAAGCAGAACATGGATGGCCCAGGTCCTTCAGGTGATTCGGAACCAGATGTGGATGCACCAGGTCCATCATCTATATATTTTGTGGACAGATCTCCTCTAGCACCAGTTGAAACAGGTAACAAAAAAGTTCAGACGTGAATGTATGCTTGGCAGTGGAATATTACATCATTATTACATATAACTGTATTGCTCAAATTTCATTTTAGCTTCATTAATGTCATGGAAAACAGCAGACACCCCACAGGAAGCCATGCAGCTGTTCCTTAAAGAACTGAGAGAAGGAGGGGTGAATCAGCCACCTCTGCTGCTTTCCCTGTATGCAGGGGATGATGATGAAGAGCGGGACAGTGCCCTCATTTGTTTTTATAAAAATGATCGTGCCAAAAGCCAGTGGGCAGCACCATTCAACTGCCGCATTATAGGTAAACATTGACAGAGGCAACAAATTAACAGAATGATATATTCATGATTGTTGTAATTGTTGCACTTGCTTGGGAACTAAAGGAAAAGAGGAGATCATTTACTCCAGCAATTCAATTCATTCATGTAGACACTGTGAATAACTTTATTTCATGCTAGGGGATGCAGCCGTTGGTGTGGGGGTCACAAGACACATTCTGTCATCAGCCATTTCCAAGCTGAAACATGGATTTAAACTGAATTTGGGTTTGTACTTTTGTAAATATGGCACATATTGGTACCACTGCAGTGTAACCAATTAATTGTATGTGGATACCACTGTAAACAGATGTACTGATTTGATTGACCATGCATTGAGTTCATTTGTGCTTCCTAGGAAATGCAGCACTGACTACACTGTTTGAAGGACAAACAGATCATCTGGTGCCAGTCTTATCTACATCCCTCATTGACAGTGACTTGGTCAGAATGGCTGGAAGGATAATTGGTCACTCTTTGATAAATGGTGGTCCTACTCTGGCAGGACTTAGTCCAGCACTGGTGGATGCTTTGATATATTCCACAAAGGAGATGGCTGCATCAAAACTCTGTCTAGAAGACTGCTCTGATGTAGAGTACAGGGAAACCATCAGGCTGGTGAGTGAAAACTAACTTGTGACCAATCATACCTTAATCTTACATTTCAGGTCGAAAACCTGCTGTTTATTTTAATGAGTCTTCATCTCTAGGTTCTGAAAGAACAATGGACTGAAGAGGAGTCTTCACAAATAACCGAGCTTTGCCTGAATTGGTACTGCCCAGTTCCAACCAAGGAGACCAACCGATTGTTACTCTTCCAGCAGCTTCTTTCTCATGCGGTAATGTGGACCCGCATTTGTGTCTGTATGATTTAATTTAGGTGTTCTTGAAAATTTGTGAAAGGTCATTTTCCATGCATCTGTTGCCAAAAAGTTTGAATCTTAAATTTTACTAATACAACAATTTGACCTGTTAATCTGTTAAGCTTTGGGTCACTGTTCCATTGCAGAATACTTTGCCAGCCAAGTTCCTGTACTTTGGTACATGAAAACTCTAGCAATGAATCTAATCATAAAACCAAGTTGTCCAGGCACCTAATGACATTTCTACCACCACTTTATATTGTTTTACATACACTTTATAATCTATATTGTCACAGGTACTTGGCAGAGCACATGCCCAGATTAGACAGTTCAGAAAGGGATTGAAGGACACAGGTGTTTGGCCGTTACTAGCCTCTCGTCCAGATGTTGCTCCCCTTGTCTTTCCACGGGAGGCTGAGGTCCAGCTTACCCCACAAGTTCGTTGACAAATACCTTTATGCTAATTGTGTTAGCACTTATGCATATATAAAAACATACATGGAATAATGTGTTTTTTTATACTCAGGCCATTCTTCAATCCATCAGATGGCCTGAGTCCAAAGAAGCCCATGACAGTGATGACAGTGACTGTGATGACATTCCAGCTGGCACCATCAGTGCTATCAAAGGGTTTTTTTGCACCTTTGTTGAGAATGGTAAGTTATTTCAACATACAGTGCAGTTAAAAAGTTTGTGATAACTGAACAACATTGCACCCCTTCACCATGGAAACACAGATAAAAAAAAAGATATTCTTTAAATAATATAATATCTGCATGCTTTTTCATCTCTTTAATATGTATATATTATTAAATGTATCTTTTAAAATGTTTAGTATTAATAATATTTTTGTATGTGGCCACTGTAATTCTGATCTAAGTAAATTAGTTTTGGGTTTTGAAAACAAGAACCTTTCTCTGTGGTTCCAAATGTTGATGCTGTAAATCCCAGTGATTGTATGTATATTATCTATGCATGTCCGCACACATAAGATAAACTTCTCTTTTTCTTAGCATCAACACTAACTTTGTCCAAGCTCATTAAGTTCTGGACTGGCTGGGAGGTACCACCAAACAGGCTCCATATAGACATTGTGAAGTCCAGGGGACGAAACCACCTACCAACTGCCAGCACATGCTATGAGCGCATACGGATTCCAGACCACTACTATAGCTACTCTAGCTTTAAAAGTGACCTCATGATTTGTATTGAGTCCATAGACAGTGGCTTTGGCTTGGTTTAGCTTGTTCACTTGTTCGTGTGAACGTGAAGCTACTTCAGTGATTTGTTTTATTTCAGTTTGAATAGTGATTTCAGATTTTCAATAAATGTTTTAATGTTTAAATGTTCACAAACATGTTTAGAAGTTCACATAAGGCACGGACGTTGACATTTTTAGACATTTATTCAGTGTCTGTTCTAGAACAGTTGAACATCACATGGTGCTGTGTAATGTATTTGAGCACAACAATAAACGCTCAAGCTGTTAAACTCTCAACATACTCCACAGTGTCCATATATATGTCGACACCGTTGCATTGTGATGGTTGAAGTGGGTCAATGTGGTGTCTTAATGTCTCCATTTGCTCTGGAGTTAGTGGGCAATCCACCAGGGGAACATTCACACCCACGTGTGGTTCTGGGATATCGCCACTCTCTTCCCAGTCAATTTCTGGAATGTTGATTTCCTAAAGGTTTAAAGCAAAAACAAGCATTCATAAAATAATTTGGCTGTTTGTAGACGTAACCAAATTATCTCACCTTAAAGCACGCCCCTATTTTTCCAACTTTTCACAAATTCGGCATACCCAAATTAAAAGCTTGACAGTTCCTACATAGTTTTAGACTCAGGGATGTGCCTCATACCATTGGAAAGTTGACACCCTTTTTTATAGAAGAATATGTATGTTTCTGTGACATATGGACACAGAGTTACCGAGATTGGAACTAAATTTTTTTTTTCCCCCGCTCATTTCAAATGTCTAACTAAGATATGAAGGTACCATCCTTATGATGCCCCCAAATCAATAAATCTAGGCCCCAACTCCATTTCTCAGCTTGCTACACAAAAAAATTGAAGTCAAAAGACCAAAAATATCATTTTTGAATATAAATGTTTGTATAATATGTCTAGCGTTTTGCTTGGGACCCCTATGTAAGCTCCCATAGGGACTTTTTGTAAACAAAAGGGGCCTACTCCCATATATGGGCGGGTGTGCCTTAAGGGGTTTTAACATCACATTAACATCATAACATCACAACCATTTGCACATATAGAAAAAGACGTGTAAAAACACACATTTTCACTGATACCTGTGGATTAGAAATGGGATGATGTATCTGACCAACTTCCATCAACTGGTTAGGTGTAAGATTTTGCTCAGTTCTTAGGGGGTGATTGTCCCAGCCATCACGGAACAAGTTGAGGTGTTCTTGGAGTCGTGGCAGAAAAACATAGTGTAGACAGAAGAAATGTGTTGCATTTCCCAAGTCAAGAAGGCCCTCTTCCTCCAACGTGTGTAAGACGTGATAGAAAACATTGGTCACCCCCATCCAAACATCCCGCCAAAGTCTCTCAATTCTGTGAGTGAAAATACTTTATCTCAGAGGGAACATTTATACATCCAGTAGTTTATACATACACACACATCTTTGATTAATGTATTCTACATATATTGATCATGATAAGGTGCTATGGTTTTGTGTTCAAAAATGTATTCAGTATGACAAAGTGCACCTTTGATTATGGACACTCTTCCCAGCTATAAAACTGTTACTGTCTGGTCCACGGACGGTAAACATCAAGCGAGCCACTCCAACATTCTCTCCCCCTTGGTCTGCTCGCACTCTATTCAAAATATTGTCATATAAAGCATAAAATAAGGAGTGGCAGAAAACAATATACACTAATTTAACAAGCATACAAGGAGCAAACAAGAGACAGATCTTTGATGTGATATCTGTGATATTCATTCCCCCCTATTTTTTATAGAAAGGGAAGATGTCAAAAGGGATATCTGACCTGCTGATTAGGTGAGGGGGGAATGAATATCACAGATATCACATCAAAGTGTCACCCTCCTTCCAAGTGCTTCCATAGTTGACCCAAGTGCAACATCACCTGAGTGGATAGCCAAATTCCTGAACTGCCTCTTGGAAGAAGGCTAAGTTTGTATCGGACCGATTATTGTCTGCAGCTCTCAGGTACATTATCTGTTCATTGACAAGATCAATACAAGATTATAAGAATGAAAAAAAAAAAATAAGCAGTTTTAGTTTTTGCAGTTTTTTTGTTTTAATATATTTAAATACATGACAAATCTGGAATTTTCCTACAGCAAGTAAGCTGATAAAGTGTGATCAATCCCACAAAGATGGATTAAAATAAAACAGCATGAATGAAAGGGTTGAATTTATGTGTTGTATAGTGATTTATTCTCACCTTGCGGGAAAAGCCATCTATGCCACCGAAAATGACTATGTTGTATCTGGGGGGACAACATGAAAAGACATAAATTAACACATATTTGTAAAACAAGACCATTCATGTTTAAAATCATCAGATGTGTTGGGTGCTCATGGGTTACCTGATGAGTTTATGGTTTGAGTCTATATGTACAAGGTACATGGGGCAGGGAACTGAATAAGTTCTCCTCACAACACAACCCATTTGGGTCAATCTTGACAGTGTCCCAAGACTGTCCACACGATGCATTGCTGCCTTAACACGACTCCATTGGAGCCGATAACCTTGTGCTGTAAGAGTACCCTTGACTAGTCTGTACCCTGCATGTGGCATCCTGTCTTTTATGGCAGAAACAAGGTCATCCAGCTCAGCATCTGTGCAAGTGCTGTACAGTCCTCTGACAGAGAGATTGTTTTCAGACATCCTTCTGTAAAGTGTAGTACGAGACACCCCCATCAATCCAGCTATGGTGTTCACTGGTAACCCGATGTCTAGCAGGTGCTTCAAATGATCAGGACAAATGGATATTTTAGGTCGTCCAGCTGTACTTTGGCTTTCAAATTCCACTAGTGCGACAGGATGGTGCTGATGTTCCCTTAGTCTCAGGCCATTGAGCAGTTCCCTCAGACACTCAGTTATTTCCTGGGACACTGGAAGATGTTGGGATATGATGTCCAGGAAAACCATTCCCTGTGTACACACAAACTGGAGATAGTCTTCATCCATGTGTGTTTGTTGAAGAACAAGAGTGACCCTGGACAACAGTCTGTCCAAAACATGTTGTCTCAATAATTCCTACAAAGAAACATTAAACATAAATGTGTGGTATGCATGAATTGAAGACACTAATGAAACCCTCAAAACCATATTCTGAAAGTATTTATTAAACAAGAATCAAGACCTCCAGCCCTAATGGTAGAGACCTAAATGTCCTCGTCATGCACTAGATTTACAAATAACCATTGCCATAATCATGGGCAACAATGTATGGAAAAGGGTGGGACATCCTTCTGCATCTGTCCTTTGATATTCAATCCCAATGGAATAGGGCTCGGGCACACACCTTGCATTCTAAGAATGTTGCCGCCATATTGGTAGCGCACCGAACGTAATAACTGAGGGGTTTTATCTTTATGCCTTATATTCATGTTTCATACTTATGATTTTATTCATGCCTTTAAGAATGTTATACCCAAGTCTTAAATAATCTTATGGTAAACATGCAATTTATCTATGCTTTACAAATGCCCTGTGTAGTGTAAAAGGGAATTACTGAACTTTTCACCTTGAAGGAATATTATTCTGCTAAAATGCTTAAAGTAATGAAAGTAATGAATTAATACAGGCCAGCATATGAGAGGCCTTTTATTCTGTGGAATACCAAAGTAATTGCGAGAGGAAGTTGTGCTATCTGTGTGTGTGTGCTCGTACCAGTCCGTCCTTGGCAGGGAATATGTGTGAGTGTGTCTGTGTTTCAGAGGAAACTGATAACGGACCAACAACAGGTGTCGGATGAAAAAGTTATGGAAAAACCCCAAGAAGGAAGAGATGAAGAAGACGAATGCAGACAAAGAACTGAGGAAGATGAGGGAAAGGGGTATAAAAGTCCATCCAGAGAAGGGGGGAGAGAGAGCTCTCCGTGGACACAGCGCTGGTTTTACTTTTGGTTTTGTGCTTGTATTACTCTTAATTAATAAAGCGTTTTTGATTACGTACTTCGATCTTCTCCTCATTTTTGAACATGCAAGGACGACAAAGTCCTACATAACCATTCATTCAGAAGCAGAGTATTAGCGGTTACTTTCCTCTTGCGCTCGTGGGTTGCGCTGTTACACCCCACTACAGCAACATACGACCAAGAAGGCAAAAACTAAGCAACAAGAACACACTAAATCCATAGTAATCCATAGTATAAGGAGAGAGGCTGCTAAATTTTCACGTCATGAACACACAAACAATACAAGTAGTCTAGGCCAAGGTAATTCTGATGTGAAGTAAGCAAGCTAGTACTTTTGGGAATGCATATTAATTATAAAACAACGTTCAACTTACCCATGCATTTATTTCAGCGTCCATGTCCTGTACTTGAGATGTGTGTGAAAGCGATGTTAGCTGTGTCGTGTCGGCGATAATAGATTTCCTTGTGGGTACCGTAATAAATAAACTTCGGTAAAGCAGGCTCGACACCA
>JAODJU010004593.1:0-10046 GCA_026776725.1 Gnathonemus echidnorhynchus
TGTGAGATTACAGCTGTTCAGCCTGGAAAAAGAAAATATGTTAAGACACAGACACATATATAACCTACATATTGTTAATAGTACTGACAACAACATTAAAACAAGCGAGCAGCACGGGCCACTGGTGGATTCAGTTGCTGTCCTAGTGCCTCCATGGCTGAAAAAAACGTCACTCATTTTCCCTATTTAATGGTGAAAATGCCACTATTAGCTGCCCATCACACGATTTAGCACCATCTAGGGTGCCCCCTTCACGGGAGATGGTGGCTTATAGAGCAAGAAGATGCAATGAAGTGTATCAATAAGGGCCCTTCTAGTGGAGAGAATGTGATGCAGTGCCCTATAAGGTGCCCTTACAATGGTCTAAACTTGGGGTGGGCAGTCTTATCCAGAAAGGGCTGCTGGGTATGTGGGGTTTTTACTGATAGTCACTAATCAGATTACTAATTAGAGCACTGATTGGCTGAAGAGTCCTCACACCTGGGTTTGAACAGCTGACCCAACAGACCTGACAGATTGCTGGTTCGAGATTTGGCAGAATAGTCACATGTCTGTGGACCCATGAGCAAGGCCCTTAAACCTCCAGTTCCAGGGGTGCTGGACGCCAGCCAACCCTGTGCTGTGACCCCTAAGCTTGTTCTCACCTGTAAATGTGTCTGTGTCTCTCATGGAGAGTGAGAAGAGAAGCAAACCAATATACCTGTACTTGTGCAAATAAAGGATCGTTTCATTTGTAAACCCTCCAGATAAAAAGCCCTCTTTGTTTCTATAGCAGGTTAGGATGCTGTCCCAGTTACAGGAAGGCATAGTGAATGTTAGTGGAAATGTCACTTTTGTGTTTTTTACTACATCACCACCTTCAATCATTATGGAATCTAGCTAAATCTAGCCAAGTTATTAATCCATGAGGAGGAAGAAATTGTATGTTTTATATATTTCAAACAATGTTAATGTATTAATGCCAGACAAAACATGTTTTTACATCCTCACATCACTTACAGAGCTGTCTTAGATGTCTTGACCACAGGTAGCAGCCTCCAGTGCTCATTATCTGATCTGAAGAATTTCTTCAGATCAAACACATCCAGCTCCTCATCTGACATCAGTAACACAAAGGCCAGAGCTGAATACTGTGCAGGTGAGAGATCTTCTGCTGAAAGGCTTCCTGAATTCAGGTATCTTTGTACCTCCTCTACTAGAGAATTATCACCCAGTTCATTCAGACAGTGGAACAGGTTGATGGTCCTTTCTGGAGATAAATTCTCCTTTATTTTCTCCTTGATGTATTGGGCTGTTTTCCCAATGTTATGTGACCTGTATCTTGTCTGTCTCAGTAACCTTTCTAACAGAGTCTTACTGGAGTCTGTTGAAAGACCCAGGAGGAAGCAGAGGTAGAGGTCCAAGTGTCCATTCTTGCTCTCTAATGCCTGATCCACTGTAGTCTTCAGTAGGTTAGCTGATGACTTTGATAGAAAGACATATAAAGCAGCAAGATACTCCTGGATGCTCAGATGCACAAAGCAGTACACCTTCTCCTGATACAATCCATATTCCTCTTTAAAGACTTCTGTGCACACTCCACAGTAAACTGAAGCTTCTTTTATGTCAAGGTCACTTTGTTCCAGATCTTTCTCATAAAATATGAGATTGCCTTTCTTAAGGTTATGAAAAGCCAGTTTACCAAGTTTTAGAAGGAAGCATCTAATATCATTAGTTTCATTGTTTTTCATCAATCCATACTTCAGTTTCCTGTACCAGCTTGTCCTGTTCTGGGCCGTGGAGGTCTGGAGCCTATGCTTGTCTTTAATTAATCTTGTCTGAAAGACCAGGAAGTGTGTGTACATTTCAGTCACGGTCCTTGGAATTTCTCCGTTGTCAGTCTCGCAAAAAAGACTCTCAAGGACAGTGGCTGAAATACAGCAGAACACAGGAATGTGGCACATGATGAAGAGGCTCCTTGATGATTTCACATGTCTGATAATCCTTTCAGCCAGGTTCTCATCATTAAATCTCTTCCTGAAATACTCCTCCTTCTGGGCATCACTGAAGCCCCGTATCTCTGTCACCTGGTCGATGCACTCAGGAGGTATCTGACTGCTTGCTGCTGGCCGGGAGGTTATCCAGAGGAGAGCAGATGGAAGCAGATTCCCCTTAATGAGGTGAGTCAATAGCACATCCAGTGATGTTTTCTTTGTTACATCACAACAGGTCTCATTGTCCTTAAAATCTAGAGGAAGGCGACACTCATCTAGACCATCAAAGATGAACAAGACTTTGCACCTAAACAGCTCAGTGGATTGGAATAACTTTAGTTCTGGGTCAAAGTGGTGAAGCAGATCAGTCAGACTGAATTCACTCTCAAGCAAATTTAGGTTCCGGAAAGGAAGAGCAAATACGGCGTGAATGTCCTGGTTTGCTTTTCCTTCTGCCCAGTCTAGAATAAATTTCTGGACAGAGACAGTTTTCCCGATACCTGCCACCCCTTTAGTGAGTACAGTTCTGATAGGTGTCTCACGCCCACATAAGGGCTTAAATATATCATTGCACTTGACTGTAGTATCTTCTGTTCGCCTTTTCTTGAATGATGTTTCAATCTGTCTCACTTCATGTTCATCATTGACTCCTCCAGTTCCACCTTCAGTTATGTAGAGTTCAGTGTAAATCTCTTTGAGAAGTGTTGGCTGTCCTTCCTTAGCTTTCCCTTCAAATACAGACTCAAATTTCTTCTTCAGGTTACATTTTATTCTGTCCAGCATGAGTTCCCCTGAAGAAATATGGGAGGAAAATACACAATTTCTCAACAGGATCCTGACCAGTATGAGAGGAAGAATATAAACACACACAGACACACTGAGGTTTGTAATTATATCTTTGTGGGGATTCTCCATTCAAGCTAGACTTTTGGCATTTTTAGTTTTTTAATTGCATTCATAGATATTTGTGGGGACCTGAAAATTGGTCCCCGCGTGAAAATAACATTTGGTCACCGCAATGTAATATATAAATATTACAGACACACACACACACACATGTTTGTCACTATTGTACTGTGATAAATGTGACTAACTTTCACATTTTTTCTGAAACACCGCATTGTCACGCCCCGCTCCGTCCGATCCTCGTGTGTGTCACGCCCACCTCATTACCTCGTGTTACTACCTGATTCTTCTCACCTGTTTCTTGTTAATGCCAGCTTGTCTTGTGTATTTAGTCCACGTCTGAGTTCAGTCCCGTCAGATCTGTCATTGAAGTTGGTTGTCGTTGGTGGATGTTCGTCGCTGTCAGTCCCGTTTGCCCTAAATAAACCCCGTTTGCCTGTCTGTACGGCTCAACTTGCCTACTTTCCGGCTCGCCTGTTCCGCAGATCGTGACCAATCACAACACACATACATGTAGATAATAGCATACAGCTCTTACTTTTCTCTGATACGTCACCCAGCTCACTTCCTGCTTGGTTAACTGAAATAAGAAAAAATTTCAAATTCCTTTCAATCTTCAATATCGTTATGTACCAAACTCTTCATCATTTCCAATAAAATGCTATATAATATATGCATTTTTTAGAGCTTAAAAAGGTTACATTTTATATGAAAAACAAGAAAGGTTAAATATACGATTACACTTCTGCAGGTCTTCCTTCAGTCTCTCAGCAAGGTCATTCAGGGTCATATTCTTCAGGATTTCAAGTGTGACTTCAAGAGCACCAACTTCCTTGTAGGAACTTATCATCGTGTTGGCAAGGTCTGTTCTATCCAAGTCCTTCACCTGACCCCTGGGAAGGGGCTTTAACTCTTTATACTTTGTATGACTCAGTTTCCATTTAAACTTCTTCAGCTCTTCATCATCGAGCTCCTTCAGATTCTCCAGCAAGAGGTCGGCGAGTGAGTTCTGAGTGTGCAGAATGTCATAGATCAGTCCATGAGATCTCACAGCCCTGTTTATGGTCACTCACACACATGCACTGAACTTTACATTAACAGAAGTCAGTTTTCCTGCTTGCAGTCTAATATGGCTGCTGAAGACACCTGCTATGATTTTTTCATTATTATTTTCTGCATTATTATTAAACCTTATTTAACTGGGTTAGTCTCAATGATGTTCAAAAAAAATAGTTTAAGGCCCAATAGAGCACATTAAAACAATAGGGACAAAATCAATACAGACTGCAGACATCATGTTAAGGCAGCATCCAGTATAATTATACATGTTTTAGATGAAGTTATTCTGTTACAGTACGTCTGTAACATTTGGTGTAGGGCAGTACGGTATGGAAGTAGCCTGGGGAAAAGCACTGTGGAGAGGGAGCTTTTTGTCTGCTATTCTCAGCAAACTTCAGCTGATAATCGTTACTCAACTTAAGCTTCCCTGCCTTTCAGTATCTGGTATTTATGGACAAAATGCATCAAATGCTGAAATGCTGTAGCCAAACCTCTTGTTGAGCCATTGCTTAGATGTTTATGGCTGAAAGAAACCAGTTCCTGTGTATCACAGTCTAACTCTGTAATGAAAACCAAAAGTAATGTTAGCTTTATATTCAAAAGTCAGTGTACCAGCTGTAAAATCTTACAACCAAAGCAAACTGGTCAGTTTTTACTCACACAGGCAGTTTGCAGTCACAGGCAGAGATGTCCACTGATCATTTGGACTTATAAATATAGGCCATATTTTACCCTGTATTTAAGTCAAAAAAGGGTATAGCCATTACACTGCATGTTCATTCAGTATTCAATGGGTACTTTGGAAAATATACGCTTTTCTATCAATATATTCAGTGATTGAAGTGGATCAGTACTCACAGGCATGCAGTACCAGCACCTCTTTGTTTTTCTCTTCAGAGTATTGGCACCGCACAATATCTGCTGAGAGTACTGGCACCTGAGACTGAATAATAACAGAAAAGAAGTCACGCTGACTCACGCTGATCCCAGTCTGTCTGAAGACCATGAAACAATACACTCCTACGTGTTTTTCATCGTATTCCACTGCTTGTCATGAGGCACTTGGAAGCCTGTGGCCATTTCTGCAGACTCAGGCATCATTCTTGGGTGACTCATTCAATGTGTCTACAGAACTTTAACTTCAATGGCCATTGAATGGATAGCAACCCAGGATCTCATCACAGAGCAGAGGTTCAAAAGAGAGAACTCTTAGCTCCATATACAATTTAGTTACATTTCCTCAGGAAAATGGGCTTTTAACCCTAACCTTACTGCTTGCTAACTGCTAATAATTCAAATTTAATTTTGTCACATAACAATCATACATGGTATGACTTACAGTGAAATGTTATTTTGTGACACTGTGACATAAAACACAACAGTGGGATACAAATGAAGCAGGGTTAGACAGGTTTAGAGAAACTAAGCTAAAGAAAATAAAATTTGCTCCGTCCGTCCCCTCAATATATATATTATAATTACGGCCTTGGTCCCCCCCCAGTGTTGACTCCATAGCTACGGCCTTGTATACACATATACACAAAATCCCTTCACAATCAAAAAACCCTCCGCCACAGAGACACCAAGTTTCTCAGAAGGTCGGCGAAATTCCCAGAAAATACAAAAATCTGTTTTAGCTCTTCTTATCAGTACTGCTAACCGAATATCTGCCTCCTCCTGTTTCCATTTTCATTGTTTCATGAAAACCATGATACAGTTTGTTTTCCCACAGGCAGCTAGTCGTGCTATTTGCTCAGACGTCTGAAGTAATCTAAAATAAAAAACACATACGGCCAGAGAATGTCGGCCCGCTGTGGCGACTCCAGGGTGTTTTTATGGTCATATGCTGACCCAGCACTCAGGTAACCCTCAGGTTCTGTATTGTCACACCCTGAATTATAAACATTAAGGGAATCAATAATGACATAATAGTTTTTTAAAACCCGGCAGTTACATCAATCATGATAAAGAGGACTGTCAGCCTATTGTACGAGCCACAAAAGGCTGACAGTATTCAGAAAGAGCCTCAGTCTCTCTGCAAAGTTATGCTGGTTTTGAGGAGGCCCTGTGGAAAAAGGGGAACTTCCTCCATCGTCATCATCACCCAAGCCCTAAAAAGTGAGGTTCGCATCACTGCTTGCTCTGGAAGACTACCTCACCCAGAAAAGACAGGATAGGATGGTGCTCCGAATCAGTGATTCTGACACTGTGGCACATGTGGTACCCGGAGCACCCCCTAGTGGTAGGCGAGAAGACCCTGGTATTTTGTCAATGTGATGTGTTCACCCGTGTGGTACTTGGCTGATTCAGCTTGATCCAAAGTGGTGCCTGATCCAAAAAGGTTGAGAATCACTGTTTTAGGTAAATGCCGGGATTATAATGGACACAATATGAAAGAATGAGAGCAAGAGAGGTTTGACTTTCTGAGAAGCTTACACCAGCGTGTCGTTGGGGATGAGTCCAAAGGTGCTGTCTTTGTTGGGGGGGGGGGGGGGGGGGGGCCCCCAGGCCCTGGGAGCCTGCACTGCCTTTATGAGGGCCTGGGAGGTGGGGAGGGAGGAAGCACATTGACTCTCAGTTTCAAACCACTGCCTTCACTCTCTGCCTCAGGATTATATTCTCATGAGCCACTGGCCCAAACTTGATCCAAACTTGGTTCCTTCAGTAGTAGTCTGATTACTGCTACTTTAAATTGGCCAAGGACATCGGCTGAAGACAGGGACGCATTCATTGTGGCAGTTATAGGTCTTGCCAGAACTTCCAGTTATTCTTTAAGAAGTGGAGTGGGGATTGGGCCCAGTGGACAAGTGGTCAGTTTGGTTTCAGTAATTATTCTTGTTTTTGACTTCTCTTCATTGATTAATTCTAAAACATTCAGGGTATTTGCACATTGTGTTTGCATCAGTAATTTGTGAGCCATTTGAACATGTTTGAAGCCCTATGTAGGGCTTGCTTGTATTGTTACAGGCTGTTGGACCAGGCAAACTCGAACACCTCCAACCCTCTAAATGAATCTCCAGTGTGGTCAATACATTATAAAAGAAGTAAAATGCAGCATGTTGAGTTTTTTTTTACAAATTGTTATGAGGCCAAGTTGCCGTGGTTGACAAAGCCATTGCTTAATCTAGTCAGTAAGCTCAGATTGTTCTATAAAATTGGGGAACTGTGTTCCTGCAATCAAAAGAGAAATTTGTTCTTCTTATCTCTTGCCTTACTTGTGATTTTATGCTGCCTTTGAATCAAAGACTCTTGGAGATTTATAAAATAAGTCTCCAGACTGTTGTAAGTACCTTCCATGTGCTTCAGAAACGTGCTTCAGAAAAGAGCTTCAGAAAAGAGCACTGCCTTTGTACTGACACCCCTGCTGAGAGGCCATCTTGATTACCAGTCTTGGCCTTGTGGTTAAGAAGACATGACCGATTGAATAGAGCTGTTTAACAGTAAATTCTCACTGTTTTATCATTTTCCCCAAAACCATACATTTTATTCACTTTTATGCCACAGGTGACGGTGAGGAGACCAAATGTAACTTAAAATTTTAAGGCAGCACAGTAACATTTTTTTTTTTTTAAGTTGAAACAACACTTTTTGTTTATTACAGTGCATATCAACTCCAGTGCACTCAAGTTAGGTACACCCAGAATAATACACTGAAACAACTGAAAGTCAGCATTATTTGTTACAGTGTAACTCCTGGCTCTGATTCCACATTCACACACACACCTCCATACAGAACTGGCAGCTACTGCTCCACTAAAATCATGCTGCATGTTATTGTTCTTCTGCACATGTGTGTCACTTCAGGACTGTGACCAGTTCACACTGGAATCTGATACTGGCCACATTTTAAAAAACAAATGTAGAAGTGAAACTTTTGAGGCCCTTTGTTGTGTTAGGGAAATTATAAACATATGATTTTATTTTTTTCTATTTTAGAGGTCGGTTGTGCTTAAAATAAGGAAATAAATGGATAAGATTCCATTTTGTACTCTCTGCCAAGGCTGGTCAGACAGTTCCTGCTAGGGAACAAAGGAAACAAGCCCTGTGTTTATTACTATTATCACATTAGTCTATTCAGTAACTAATGTAACAAAGTACTGTGTAAGTAAGAATTCCTGCACATAACAGCTTACAGAGGAACACTGAGACACTCAGGCAAAGAGAGAGCAACTTTCTTATGTGGCTAATTATACTGATTTGAAATATAGATATTTTTAACATAATTTTAATTTAGGTCTTCAGCATGTCACACATCTAGTCCTGTAATTAAAAATCATGAACTCCTACTAAAGTAACATATAATTTTGCTAAAAAATGTTATCTTACCTTGAGAACTGAACAGGAAGGCTGACAAAACCCAGTGATACTGGCTTTGGAGAGAGAAATCGTTATTTCTAAAGATGTTGCGACTTCCTTTTTTGTAGTTATGGGGCGGGACAGAGCACATGAAATTTACTTGATACTACAGCCTAAGAAATAAAACAACAATAGCAAAAAACTATAACAAAATAGAAATAAATAAGAAAGAAAAACAATGAAAAACTTGCACACACAATTACTCATATTGGACACATGACATGGGTAGTTGTACAGATGATACATATACAGAAATTGCACCAAGTGGATATAAATATACAAGTTGCATATATACAGTGGATATTGCGCAGCGTAAGAACATTCATACATAGTGGACAGTCAGTAGGGGAATTGCACGAGGGTAATTGCACAGAATAATAACACATATACAGATGCACCGGGTGAATATAAATATGTGACAGATATACAAAAATTGTGGACAAAATTGTGACCTCACACTGCTCACTGATGTGTTACAAAGTCTAATGGCAGACAGAATGAAAGGTCTGCAGAAGCGTCCTTCTTACATGCTGAAGGAGCTGCATGATGCTCCCTCTGTCACGTGCAGGAGGTGATAGGGATCATCCATGATGGATGTAAGTTTGGCCAACACCCTCCTCTCACCCACCTCCTCAGTGGAGTCCAAAGAGCAGCCCAGGACAGAGCCAGCACTCCTGACCAGCTTCTTCAGTCTCTTCCTGTCCCTCTCTGAGCTCCCGCATCCCCAGCAGGCCACTGCATAGAATATTGCAGATGCTCACACTGGGGAGGACCTCAGTCTTCTCAGCAGGTGGAGACGGCCCTTCTTGTACAGGGTGTCTGTATTGTGTGACCAGTCACAATCAGAATTCGCTTTATTGGCCTGGTATAACTCCATGTACTAGGAATTTGTTTTGTTATTTACAAATAACATAGTAGAACAAGAATATAAATTAAGGAAAATAAGTAGAAATAAAATAATAAAGGAATAAAATAGTGTAAGCTGTGCAATATGATTGTAAAGACATTTAAGGGGAACAGAGGTATATGGCATACCGGAATATAAAGGTATGAAAATATATGATGTCCAGCAGATGTCATAAGACGTATAAAGATGCATGCAGGGAGGCCCATGATGAGAACACTGTCTGCAGATCTATTGGCTCTGTAGACAAACTACACTGGGTCCAGGAGAGAGTCAGTGATCAATCTGAGATGAGACAGTCCAAGACAGTCAAATGACTTCATTACTGCAAAGGTCATAGTGACGGGTCTGTAGTCATTCAGTCCTGCGATCCTGGGTTTTTGGGGATAGGGATGATGGTGGAGGTTTTGAAGCAGTCTGGCACTTGGCATGTCTCCAGGGAGGTGTTGAAGATGTCTGTGAGCACCAGAGACAGTTGGTCAGCACAATGCTTCAGGGTGGCAGGGGGGACAGAGTCTGGGCTGGTTCCTTTGTGGGGGTTCTGATGCTTGAGTATCTTGCTAACAGCCCACTCAGAAGGAAGGAGGGTCACTGTGGTAGAGGGAGGGGGGAGGGAGCCGTTTAGAGTGGGTGGATCTGTAGTGTCCTGCTCCCAGTTTCCTCAGCACCAAACTACTGCCTCTCCAGTAACAAACATGCTTCTCACTCACCTCATGCAAGTTGGCAGGAGGGTCTCATCTGACTGGCTGTTCATCTAAACCCCCACAGGAGTTTGTCTGGATCGGCGGGGTGAGATTTTAAGGGCAGGGTGTAGTTATCAGCGAGGGAGGGGCCTGGCTCATGCACAC
>JAODJU010004594.1:0-10045 GCA_026776725.1 Gnathonemus echidnorhynchus
GGGCTGGTTTTTATTGAGGTGGGCGGGTTTTACGTTGAGTTTGGGCTGGAAACTGTCGCTCAGATCTGGCAACCCTGGGGGCCACGTGGGGCGTATATGTGGTAATGCTAAGGGGAACATTTGGTTTCGTCAGACGGGGGCCGTTAAAATTTAAGAGAGTAAAACTACATTACATGTATTTATTGTGTTATTTTTAATTACGTTTTAAGGAATAATAAAGAACTTTCCATATTTTAAAAGAAGAAAGCACTTAAACTCGGTATATTTAACTAACATGTTTAAAGACAAAAAACTTTAGCAGTATTTACCAATGTTTTATTTCGGTATAAGTTTGAAGAAAGCATTTAACCAGCAAACTTTTAGGAGGAATTACCTTTCCAAACTGTCTCCATGCCTGTCCCAACAAAAATGAGAAGTTTTCCCAGAATGCACTCGATCAGCCTGTAGCTTGTGTGCATAGAGACATATTCCAGCATGCTCTCTCTCTCTCCCCATGTTGCACGTGTGCAATGAGACATGAACCCCCAAACATCATATCCCAACATGCTCTCTCTCTCCCCATGTTGTGCGTGCGCATAGAGACACCTACCCCGAAACATCATATCCCAACATACTCTCTCTCTCACCCTGTAGCGCATGGGCAGAGAGACATAAAACATTCCTTGAAAGAGCTGAGTCACAGTGTCAAACAGCTATCAAATTGGTAACAAAATGGCTGCCAGCTGTCAAACTGGTGCAGACTTCATACAGCCAGAACCCGCAAGGAGTTCGACTGGCCCACTGATACCTCCTCCTAGCAACTTAACACCGCTAAATCCCTTGGCACCGTGCAAACCGAAGAGGCAGCGCAAGCATGGGGCTCTGTGTAACATATTCTCACATAATGATTGTGTCAGTATAAAACTAGAGAATAAATTTTGAAGAAACTGCAGGCATTATTTTTCTGGTGTGATACCATTAGTACAATCCCCTTCTAGCAGTAACAGCCAATGAAACTAGCAAAGCGCGCACTTCACCATGTTGAAAGCGTATAGAAGCCCATCACTTCTGTGACCCAGCACTCAAGGCGAGATACTCATTCACATAGCGTACATGGCAAGCAGACAGACAACTTTGGCCGGCCTGACATCTCCTGAAGCTGCCACTCAGCCCGAACCCCTCCTGGCCTCCACTGATACTGCCAATGACTTTTCGACTGCGACTGGACAAGAGCGGGGACATGAGACCTGGAAAACAAAAGCAAAAATATTAACGGGGCACCGGGTGGTCAGGATGGACACACAGAACAGGCACAATGGTAACAACCAAGACAACAACTGACAAATCATGGGCAAGGCAGACAAGCACGGGGGCACCAAAAAGGGAGACAAGGGGAACACCGACCGGAGGAACAAAGGGACAAGGAGTGAACATAGGAGAAACAGAGGGACGAGGAGCAGACACTGGGGGCACAGTACTAGGAAGCAGGAAGGCAAATGGTGGGGGGAAATGGGGAGCTGGAGAGAACCTTGGCGGGTGAGAGGCTGGAGCCACAGGGGCAGCAGGCAACTGGGAGGTAGGTGCCAAAGGGACCCTCGGCAATCAGGAGGCCAGAGCCAAAGGGGACACCAAAGGGAATGAGGAGGGAGCTGGAGGGACTGACAGAAGAGGGAGAGGAAGGGAACACTGGCGGAGGGGAGGAGGAAGCAGAAGTCACGGCAGGCGAAGGCATTACCACAGCCGGTGAAGGCGCGGACGACCAACGAGCTGGAGGCAGGGGGTCTGCAGGCGACTGACGAGCCATCAAGGGAGGGACCGCAGTCGGCTGAGGAGGCACTGCCGGGGGACCCACAGGGGACTGTTGAACTGGAGCCCAGGGGGCTGCAGGCGACTGCCGAACTGGAGCCATGGGGACTAAAGGCAAGTCAGGGGGCAGGGCGGGCGGGACTCGACCTTGACGCTGGTGTCCTCGTCCACTCTGAGAGACCGAGAGGAGCCTGTGCCGTCCTCAACAGGAGCAGCTTATTTGGGTCATCTCTGTTTTCTCCAGCACCTGTGGGCGTGAAGCTGGAGAGATTGCAGTACAGTCCCTTCTAAGCTGTTCCAGAATCCAGGCAGCCCCTGGGGAATCTCTCACCACTGGTTCTCAAGCATCTATTACCCTCCAGTAGAGACCCTTGAGAGTAAAGAGGTGTCTAGCCAGGGTCTCGGATGCAGGTGAAGCAGTGGGCAGATGAGCCTCAGGCGCAGACGAAGCAGCGGGCAGACAAGCCTCAAAGCTTCTTCTTTGGAGGAGCAGCGGCAGTGACTTCAAGCATGAATACGGCCAGGTTCAGGATAGGAAGAGTTCCCCCCGATACCTGGCAGGGGAAACTACAGAGATCGAAACAGTCCGTAAGACCTCCGGCTTGTCTTTTTGATTCTGGCATTTCCACTTCGTTCTCCGCCTGGATGATTGAGGTGGAGCCGCTGGTGGATGACTAGGTAGTCCGCTGTTTTGGGTTACCTGCTGCAGCATGGCCTCTGCTACTCCGTTTCTCAGCAACCGTATGTTTTCGCGCACCTCATTGACTAGGTGCGTGTCTTCCGGCAGGGACATCCCCTGCCGGATGTCGTAACCAAATCGCAGCAGGTTTACATGAATAAAGTGTCACAAATCCACCTGCACCAAATGCAGGGACGATGGTCACTGGGTCAGCAAATGCTGCAAACACAGACTTTGAAACAGACAGACTGTGTGGGAGAGTAACCACTGAGACAAAAGGCAGAAAGATGGTAAAGTGATGAACCTGGAACTGAAAGACTGATCATTTTTTCCCCCCAATTTCTGCTATTTCGTTTCATTTTACATGAACAGCCAGATGAGAGAATATGCAAAGCTGGAGAGATCACACAAAAGCAAAATTCACTTTTGGTTTTATAATTCAGTGATGGCCAATCAAAATGAAATGGCATTATTTCATTCTGTACGTTTACGAGCATGTTATCAACCATGGACCATGACTTCACTCAGCTTATGACATTTGTGTACATACATTGGAGACTGATGTGTTAGCATGTTTTCATTCTATTAGCAACTTTTCATTTTATTTTGACTTGTGTTTCCATATATTTTGTGAATGTGTCTTTCATATTTGCAGGTCAGTCAAGTGTGTGGGATATTTTGTATAGATATGGCAGGCTTTCGTGAAGGTTTCCATGTCACACATAGGTTTAGGCTGCCTTGGATTTGACTTAGCAGTCTGAGTAAATACAAATGTGCTAGGGTTCACAGGTGATTAGTGTGTTTGAACAACAAAAGCAGGAGGACAATGGAGCTGAAGGCCACAGGCTTAGTAGTTCTAGGTATTTTTCACCAGAAAATTAAAAGCTCAGTAGTTCTAGTGGTAATCAAGGAGGACATGCAGGAGGCTTGTCTTGGGTGTGCTGTAAGCCTCCTAAGCCAGTGCCGAAACATGTGCCTGTACAAAACCGAACCATTTGACTTCTTTAACAATTTTGAAAAGTTAATCAAAAAACTGTATAGACTGTGGTTTAAATATATCATTACGAAAGCAGTCGCGATGTTCCATCCACACCCGACCTCTATGAAAGTACAAGGGGCTGTCAAGGCTGTCATATGTGATCTTAAAAATGAAATAAATGTGTTGAAATATGATGTTGAAGGGAAAGATTATGAGTGTGCCGTAGATGCCACAAATTATGATTTCTGGGATATGCACAAGTTCGAACAGACTCTGGGGGCTGTGTAACCGCTGAACTCTGCGATTGAATCTGTGAAAATGTTGGGATCTGCAAGTTCAACTGCAGCAATTGCAGACCCAGATATCCAGGCTGACGGATGTCGTGAGGCAGCTGCAGCTCTCTGGGGCAGTCATTACTCCACTGCCTCCCTCTCCACCACGACCCTCTGTGCCAGTGGTCATGCTGAACCGGTATGACGGACACCCGGATCATTGCCGGGCATTCCTTATGCAATGCGGTCTAGACATTGACCACCACCCGGACCTGTTCCCATCCGACCAGGATCGCGTCCACTTCGTGATGTCTCTGTTGAGCGGAAAAGCCCTTACCTGGGCCACTTCTCCTCTCCTCGCAGGACTTTCAGTCAGCCTTCAAAGAGGTTTTCGACCATCCGGCAGTGGGAAGAAATCTCGGTGATCAATTGTTGGATTTACGACAGGGGAAAAGATCGGCTTCTGACTTCTCCTTGGAGTTCTGCACGCTGGCAGCCGGACTTAATTGGACAACCGACTCTCTTCAGACGATCTATCGCCGTGCACTGCGCCCTGAGTTACGTCCAGAACTGGCTTGTCAGGGCGCTTCCCGATCCTTTGGTGACTACGTTCGATTGTCAATCACGCTGGATACCATAGTGAGAGGGCAAAGAAGAACCGCAGGGCAGCTTGAAGAAGCCTCCGCGTCTACCCTCACCAGGGCTCCGGATCCGGAACCAATGGTGTTGGGGTGCGCCCCTCTCACTCCGGAGGAATGGGAAAGATGCCGCAACCGGGGATTGTGCATCTATTGCGGGGAAGCAGGACACTTCATGCGCTCCTTCCCGAAATGCAGGTAAGATCGTTGATTCCCTCGGATCTTACTAAAGTGCAGATGACGGTGCCGGTTACATTTAGTTGGGATGAAGTGGTAGTAAGGGAACAGGGTCTGCTCGACTCCGGAGCAGCAGGAAAATTTTTGGATGCTGATTTTGCTAAACACCACCACCTTCCCTTAGAGAAAATGTCCCAGCCGCTGATAGTAAGAGGAGTAGATGGAAAGCCTCTTTCAGCCGGGTTAATCACTCACTGTACCATTCTCCTACGGCTAAAGGTAGGGGTTCTCCACATGGAAACTATCCAGTTTATGATTGTACTCTCCTTAAGAGATAAAATAATACTAGGTAATACTAGGCTTTCCCTGGCTAAGGCGGGATAATCCCGCAATTGACTGGAGAAAGGGTGAGATCCAAGCTTGGTCCCCTGACTGTTTTCTACACTGCTTATCTCTGCCCTGTCGTGTCTCTTCTATTGAGAGTCCTCTACCAGAGGATTTAACTGCTATTCCCGAGTCATATCGCGAATTCTATCAAGTGTTTAGTAAAGCCCAGGCTTATGGGTTTCCCCCACATCGCTCCTCTGACTGTGCCATTGATCTCCTAGAAGGGGCAGCCCTTCCCCATGGGCGCCTTTTTTCTCTTTCCAGACCAGAGGAGGAGGCCATGAAGACCTACATCCAGGAGGCTCTAAAGCAAGGTATCATCCGTCCCTCCACCTCGCCGGTTGCATCTGGGTTCTTCTTTGTGGGGAAAAAGGATGGCGGTCTTCGACCCTGTATAGATTACCGAGGGCTGAATGCCATAACCAAGAAACGTCGAGAACCCCTACTGCTGATTCCTTCTGCCTTAGAACAGATTAGAAAGGCTCATATTTTTATGAAACTGGATTTGAGAAGTGCATATAACTTAATACGCATAAAAGAAGGAGATGAATGGAAGACTGCATTTCTCACTTCCACTGGTCAATATGAATATCTTGTGATGCCTTACGGGCTAGCTAACAGTCCCTCTGTGTTCCAGTCTTTCATAAACAACGTCTTACGAGATATGCTACATCAGTTTGTTATAGCCTACATTGACGACATCCTAATCTACTCTGAAACGGAGGATCAACATGTCACCCACGTGAGAAAGGTACTCCAAAGGTTGGCAGAAAACAAACTCTACAACAAAGGTGAGAAATGTGAGTTCCATTGTTCCACGGTTAAGTTTCTGGGATATGTTATCACTCCTGGTGATGTAGCCATGGATGAAGAGAAGGTGTCAGCAATGAGGAACTGGCCACAGCCGGCTACAGTTAAGGATCTTCAACGGTTTTTAGGTTTTGCCAATTTTTATCGTCGTTTATTTGGGGGTTTAGCACTCTTGCTGCTCCTCTCACTGATCTTTTCAAGCGTAGTGAGAAGACACTAACCTGGATGGCAGAGGCACAAGTCGCCTTTGAGGATCTGAAGAAGCGCTTCTGCTCCGTTCCCATCCTGAGACAACCAGACCCCGAGCTACCTTTCCAGGTTGAAGTAGACGCCTCAGAGGTAGGTGTAGGAGCGGTGCTCACCCAAAAGGATCCCCTAACGGGTAAGGTCCATCCATGTGCTTACATGTCCAAGAAGCTGTCCAGTGCCGAGCGCAACTATGATGTGGGGAATAGGGAATTGCTGGCGATAAAGATGGCCCTTGAAGAATGGAGACACTGGCTGGAAGGAGCCTTGCACCCCTTCCATGTGATGACAGATCATCGTAATCTACAATACCTTAGAACTGCTAAACGTCTCAATGCACGGCAGGCCCATTGGGCTCTCTTCTTTACCCGCTTCGATTTCCAGGTTACTTATCTCCCCGGTTCCAAGAATATCAAAGCTGACACCTTGGCTCGTCGCTTCCCAGCTGCTAAGTCATCAGAGCCTAGGTCCAGCATCCTTCCCCCCTCCTGCTTCCTCAGCCCTATCGTCTGGGACTTGGAACAACACCTCCAAGAGCTCAACAACCGAACCACACCACCTCCTGAATGCCCCCCCTCAAAGGTCTACGTCCCATCCCAACTGCGTAACGAGGTACTCCAATGGGTACACTCATCCCTGGGTTCAGGACATCCAGGGGTCCAAGCGGCCATTCGACTGGTGGGAAGACATTACTGGTGGCCGGGGTGGCGTAAGGAGGTGGAGAGGTATGTGTTATCTTGTCCAATGTGTGCCCAAAATAAAGGTCTCCCCTGGCTCCCCCTCTGGGCTTTTACAGCCGCTCCCAATACCTACCCATCCCTGGTCTCACATAGCTATGGATTTTGTAACTGACTTGCCTCCTTCCCATGGACACACTACAATCTTGACTATAGTTGACAGATTTTCAAAGATGTGTCGGCTAGTTCCGTCACCCAAACTGCCCTCATCTCTAGAACTGGCCGATCTGTTGCTTTTGTGGGTTTTCCGGTACTATGGGTTGCCAGAAGATATAGTTTCTGATAGAAGACCACCGAACATGGGCTTAAAGGTAAAAGGAGGGCTAGTGCAAATGCTGAGCTTCAGACCCAATGAATTTCAGAAGATTGGGGAAAGCCCTGATGCCCCACACCCTGCAGACATATGCGCCGGCTTCTATACAATTTACGTGTATTCAGACATTGTCGAGCACCAAAGAGTGGGTGACAGTTATGTCCCCATTTTACGTGGTGTACATATTGCGGGGGAACACGACTCGATGGTCACAATATTGTACAATAGGATTCATTATGTGTTGCACTGCTAGAACCACATTAATAATATTGTCCTCGAGTTAAAGACTGACCAAAACAAGGCAATATCCTTCCGCTAAGGAAAAACAAATCATAAAGGTTCAGACCTGTTAAGCAGTACTACACACAATGATGCATACCATCGACGGGTTTTCAGATCCACATGGATACTACAAATACTACAGAGCCCAAGCAGGTAACGGACTCCCTAGATACACCGGGGTGCCCGTTATGTACGGTGGGGGGCTGGGCAGACTTTTTGAGGTCTCCTCAGAATGGCAGTACCATTTCTGAAAAAGACGTTCAATATGGCAAAACTGCCTTTAAAATCGGCAACACAAAATATTGTTAAAAATGATGTGCACTGTGCCATAAAAGGGCAATTAAC
Source organism: Gnathonemus echidnorhynchus (assembly GCA_026776725.1). Lineage (NCBI taxonomy): Eukaryota > Metazoa > Chordata > Actinopteri > Osteoglossiformes > Mormyridae > Gnathonemus > Gnathonemus echidnorhynchus. The sequence continues at coordinate 7,651 of JAODJU010004594.1, forward strand.
ATGACAACCACACGAGGGCTTTGGTCTCATGATGTTGACCCGAGGTAAACGTCAAAGGCCCCCTGGGAGCCGAATGACAAGGGGCACAGTTGTCAAAAAGAAGCAAGAGAAGACGGACAAAACACAGAGACTTAGATACGTTTTCTAAAAACTATGGCCCTCATACACAGCATGTCAGAGGAGTGCATGAAATCTGAGCTGCACATTTTTGCCGTACCATTCACTCAAGCCAGTATCGATAAAAATATTTACCTGGAAGTGCCACCACTATCAGCCTTAATGGATAATGGACCCCTGGTGTTTTTTACCGCTGGTAATGCGGAAGACTATTTAGACCTCAACAAAATGTTATTGCATCTCCAGTGCTGAATTACAAGAGCGAACGGAGCAAACTTCAATCTAGCAACATGTACCCTTACTGAGCGATGATAGATTGTCAACTAAATTATAACAGCGGCACGCTCTCCAGACAACTCACCTGTATTCTGTTTTACAAAGACAGTGCTGGGGCTATGGACAAAACAGATCCAGAATTAGATAATAAAGGACTAAAGAAAAGAGCAGAATTTTCAGCAAGAAGCGGGGTTTTCGATTTGTTGGGGTCTAGACATTCTGACATTTTTCCAGGATAGATTAGTCCTAAATGGCGTTGATGTTAAAATTAAAATGGTCCGAAACAAAGATGAGTTTTGTCTCATGAGTGAAGACGCTGAACTATACACCCTCAAAATAGGGTCAGCCTCTCTCTTTGTTAAAAAGGTTAATGTGTCAACGGGCGTCAAATTGGGTCACGCTAGCGCTCTGTTGGCTGCAAACGCAAAGTACCCGATTGTATGAAAACATTTAGCCTGCCAGCTGGTGCTGGGGCGTTCACTACCTTGTAGCAAAACGCTATGTACGTCTGCACATAATTTAGAGTTCTGTGATGTGCTTTACCACTGTAAATGGCACACAATCACTTCTGACACTGCAAGAGCCACTTTCCATACTGTCGTTTTGCTTTTTCACTCCCAAATTACGTTCCCAAGAATCTTTACATCTCAAGGAATCGTACTGTGCTGTGATGAGTTAGTAGAACAGATGATAACCTGGGTCAAGCCTGCACGTAACGGTCGGTCATTTGTAGAGATGGGGAGTCGACTCCAAAAGAGTCGATTCCTCGACTCTCACTAGCCCTAGTGTCGGAATCGACTCCAGGTCAGGAATCGACTCCCAGTGTCGAGTGTTTTTTTCAAGTTCAACACAGCAACAGTTCATTATAACGAAAAGATTATAATGAATGTAAAGATACAGAAATTAAAACAAAAAGATAAAGAAATGAGAGGAAAAAATAAGTAATGCCAGGAAAACAAAGAACAATAATGTATAGATAGTTTTTTTCTGTTGGGTCTGTTTTGCGGCTCAATCAATCATGATGTGGTTCAATACAGTCAATTGGTTGTGATTGGCACAAAACACTGCAGTAGGTTTTACGAACCAATCATGTACCAGTCCTCAGGGTGAGAGTGGGACATGCCCATAATTGGCAAGTGGTGGTTGATTGAGTGATACTGTTGAGTGATGACTGTTTTTGAATCCAGTAACGTTAACTTATAATGGCAACCCCGACCTCAACCGTGTGGAAATATTTCAACCAGACCGAAGACAAAACTAAAGTTCGTTGTGATATTTGTAAACGTTGTTTAAAATTCAACAGTTCAACGTTGTGCATGTGGAAACACTTGAAAGCGTTTAATCGAACAGAACTCGCAAGTCTTCAGCGGCCAAGCACCACTGCCAGTCAAGATGAGATGGATGAGGTAAACGCTGTAACGCTAGTTATATGTTTTCCTGTACAGTCCCAGATAAATATTTAATTAAGATAAAACACGTAATTTAGCTAATGAAATGTAAATCCAAATAAGGAGTTTATTTAGGAGTTAATGTCCATATATATCAAATTTAAATGACAGTAAAATCACCTACAACCCTTACAAAAATACGTCACTTTTAGAATAAGATTAGACAAGATGGTGGGCCTTGGTTTAATTTCCCCTTTCCCACCCACACCATGTAATGTGTAGTAATATGAAAGATATTGTATGCATTTTTTCATCTGACCATGTGCAGACATTTTGTTTGTTAGGGAGCTGAGTCAGGAAACTGTCCTCCACCAGCGAAACGTCCGATTCAGACAGTTATGCACCAGTATGCTATTAAAGATCCTTATCTACGTGAGTTTTTATGTAATATAGGGAGTACTTCCACTACTTTTGTGACTACTTGCACCAGGCTAGTTGCATAAACTGCTTAGACTAGTCTTACATGGTAGTCAATTTATTTTTTTCTTCAAGACTGGTCATAATTTTGTTAAGTCTGTTACATTAAAAGGAAGATTGGTCTATTTTAAATTACA
>JAODJU010004595.1:0-33646 GCA_026776725.1 Gnathonemus echidnorhynchus
TGTCACGCCCGGCTCCGTTCGATCCTCATGTGTGCCACGCCCACCTCGTTACCCCGTGTTTTTACCTGATTGTTCTCACCTGTGCCTTGTTAGTTTGCTCCGTCTTTTGTATTTAGTCCTTGTCAGAGTCAGTCTTCCCCAGACTTGTCATTGTATGTGTTATGGTGTTCCCTGCTGGTGATCCCTTGTCTGCCTGTTTCCCCCGTAATAAACCCCTTCATACCCGTTTCATCGCCTTCGCTCCCGTCTTTACCTGCTCGCCGCCAGCCGATCGTGACAGTCCATTATATTGTTCATTAAGGGGGTTTTCTGAAACATACTTAGTCTGGCCACTCACCTAGGACCAGTGTTCCTTGGGAGACTCTTCAAGAGGCAACTGCTCCTGAAAACATAGCTCCTAGAATGACAGAGATGCACAAACCCCTCCACCAAAAAACATTAGAAGGTAAAATGAGATGTTCTTATATATGTGGAATAATGTAGAACTTGTTTTATTTTTACATATATGTATTTTAGCAAGCATACCTCAGAACCTCAGTGTTTGTGTTTGTTATGTAGCCGTGTGTATGAAGCAGTTTGAATTAGGACACTAAATACATCAGCCCTGATGGGACAAGCACCTTCATACAAATGCAAATGCTCATTAAACAATAGCATCGGTTACATAACCCTCCATATCCCCAGTATTTTGAAAAGTCCTCATTTCAGCATTGGCCTAAACATCCAAAAGAAAAAAAACAAACAACAGTAACCCCCCCCGCCAAAGCCACGTTATAAACAAAGCCCAGTGACAATCTTTAGTTTATGATTTGCTCTTTAAACATTAATAAACTTACCAAATATTTGATAATATATTAATATATTGAAAGCTTAATTCATAAACAAATTTGAAATACATTATAATCATATCTTGCTCCCGGTATTTATAAAATCCTGTACACAACTTATAGACAAAACATTTGGTTAGAAAGTGTATCCAGAAAAGTGTTATAATTGAGCATTTACAAGCTGTTTATTGAGACAGGAGTAAAATATCTTTGCAATATACTTCCAGATTTCATCGTAAGTGAATATTTTTATTTACTAAAATATCATCAAAATGATTAGTAACAGGTTAGTTAAGGAGCAGACCTTAAACTGAAGTGTTACCCAAAGTCCAAATAATAGTATAATACACATGGACAGAATTCAACTACTGAAGAAAATTCCACAGTCATGGCAGCCTACAGTACAATCCCACCCAGTTAAGGCACGGCCATTCAGTAACGACGCAAAAGGTGCAGGTGCACCGGAAATAGGGGAATGCCCTCCCCCTCCCATCCTGTCGGTCTTCTCCTCAGATAAAATCATGTTTCGCTCTCCGTTACTTTTTAGTCTGACCTACGGCCTCTACAGCTATTACCATATCATCAGTAATGTCACTCAAATTGATATGTATTTAGGGCTGAACAATACTGGGAAAGAAAATCACACTGCGATATTTTTGGATGGACATTCATAACGGTGCCTGTTGCTGTTCAATTAAAGCATTTACCATTTCTGTCATGATAAAGATGAAACTGATAAGACAAATTAAGAGTTACTGAGGCCACTTTGCAAAGTGTGAGGACAAAACACAGCCCTAACGAAGATTGTAGTACTGTATCGGACGAAATCATACTATCATATGGATCAGTTATGTTTAGTTGAGAAACTGGACCCTAAACAGTGTTAGTCTGATTTTAAATGATGAAAGCTGTATTATTTAAAAGTTATTTTAAATAGTTCTTGCAACTCTTTCAATGCCATCTCACAAACATTCAAGTCCCCCAGATGTCCAGGCCGTGAAACCACTGGTTTCGATTTTAATCTGCACAGCCACCACAGCAGTCTCGTCTGGCCCGAAAGGCTCGGATGCTGGGTCCTTATGCCCACACTGTGCAGTTAGTCCACCATCACCACTCACCCTGGTGCTGGAGGATCCGACGGGGAACCCTTTATGTCAGCACTCATTGAGTCTCCTTTATGTAAAGGGACGGGCAATGTGTAGGGTCTCTATCAAAATGGACAATTTACTGTCATGTAATTGAATCCAATCGATTGCCGATACAATAGGTTGCTCTGGATTCACCACAGGAGTCCATCAATTGCACAATTTTGTAAGGACCTTTCCAGTGCATTGCCAACTTCATGTGGCTCCTCACAAGGTCACTGAGCCACATCATATCACCCGAGTCATAAGGCTGGTGATGAGTCCCAACGTCTACCACATCTACCTATCATGGGCATCAGCACCCCATACTCAAGCACCACCCAAAACAGTCGTCAGTTTCTCCATGAAGGAGGACAGTGTTTCTCAACCTGGTCCTCGGGGACCCACGTTTTTGCTCCTTCCCAGCTCCCTGTCAGACAGTCCACAAACAAACAAAAAAAAGTGGACTGTATGTGGGTCCCCCAGGACTGGATTGAGAAACAATCTCTTAAGGAACAGATCCCAGAAAGTGAGAATGGGCAACAGGAGATCATCCACATTGCTTCAGCCCACTACCATGTAGTCTTCACTTACGACTGTGTGGCAAAGCATAAGGGAAACACCATCATTCACTTCAGAAAGACCAGAGGCCTCTGTTCCCCAATATTCAATTAGTCTCTGGTCGAGACAGTGAGTAGCTTCAGGTTCCTGGGCATCCAAATCTCATGGTCTCTAAAAATCAGCTGCATCATCCAGAAGGCTTAACGGAGGAGAAGAAGGCTAAAGAGCTTTGGGTTGAGAACCAAAACCCTGGAAAACTCCTACTGCTGCACCACTGAGAGCTTCCTGACTGGATGCATCATAGTGTGGATGGGTAACAGAATGGATTAGAACTCAAACTGCTACACAGGACTGTCCAGACAGGCTCGAAGGTCTCTAGCACAGACCTTCCTCACCTGCTAGCCATCGACCTCTCCCACTGCCAGAAGAGGGCAGAGTGCATCATCATGGATGCCACGCACTCAGCTCATGCCCTCCTCACACTCAAACGCCCTGGTAAGCACTTCCATTATCACTACCTGCACCCCCTGGTTCATGGACAGTTTCTTACCCCAAGCCATCATGTTACTAAATAACCAGTAACACACATCTGACCCCCTACGGCATTGTACTGTAATGTTAAAATTCTACTAGTATACTTTATTAGTACAGTACCACCACTGTAGCTATTTTCACATCCTTCCCCAGTGCATATTGCATATTCATTGTTAGTCAAGCCTCAGTTTGTGGCCCATCTTTCCACTTCCTATATTGCCTTTTGTCTTGCACTGTCCCGTCTCATTGCACTGCTGTTTGTGCCACAGTCTCTTATCCTGTAACTGAGGCATAACATTTTCTGGAATACCTGACAATAAAACGTGAAACTTTAAGTACTGGAATAAAACCTCAGTTTTCTGTGCTTAAATGTGTCCCCTCTATGGAAAAAAATGTCGGATTACGAGGTTAGTACTGGCTGCATACTTATTTGCAGTCATTTGCAGATAAACTAATCTTGAAGTTAATAGACTTTGTGCAAGTAGTGTCTGCTATGTAACGTGAAATGTCAGAAATACTAATCAATCTAGCTAGTATTCCTTGGGAAAAACAAGTAGTTTAGGCAATGCTTGTTGTTCAGGGATTAGGCTAGGCACCTTAGTTGCAGTGAAGAGACATCTTAATGCTTCAGCATACTAAGAAATTTTACACAATTCTATGTTTCTAACTGTGTTTGGGGAAGGCCCCTTTGTGTTCCAGCATGACTGTGCCCCAGTGCACAAAGCAAGGTCCATAAAGACATGGTTGGGTGAGTTTGGTGTGGAATAACTTGACCTGGTTCACACAGAGCCCTGACCCCAACCTCAGTTAGAATGGACATTGTGAGCCAGGCCTTCATGTGCAACATTGTCTGAGCTCACAAATACGTTTCTGGATCAATGGGCAAACATTCTCACAGACACACTCCAAAATCTTGTGGAAAATCTTCTCAGAAGAGTGGGAGCTGTTATAGCTGCAAAGGGGGAACCAACTCCATATTGTATGCATATGAAGTGACTAGAATTAAGACACCAAAATAAAGTTGTTTCATGTACTGGTATCATTATTATATCTCAAAACCAAAAATTTAAAACGCTATGATTCTATCATTTTTCAAATATCGACATTTAATACGAAAAACTAGGGTAAGGGAAATGACCCCAGTGCCAAATGTGCGAGGCAACAGGGCTAACCACTGTGGCACCATGCTGCCCTGTAGCCAAATTAATATCAGAACTATTCAATGGAGCTTCAGTATGCATATATGCATGTTTCACTGATAATGTTAAAATTGTATTATCAGCTATTGCTGTTGACTTAATTTTAAAATAGGCCTGTAAATAAGCAGTATATTTAATGGAACTGTTTAACAGTACCAATTTAATATCTATTTGGTTTCTTATACTGAGGTACCGAAACTGTTATTTTAGTCAAAATTTTGGTATCGATCCAAAACTCTACATCAAACACAGTTTTCTGAAGAAATGTAGTCTTAGTTTCACTTTCTCCAAACCAAGGTCAACTGAATGAAAGCGCATTCCATTCTTGATACGGCAAGTCCCGAGGGGACAAATACCTTCACACAAACGCAAATGCTCAGTAAATTACTCAGTGGAATTCATGAGCGCAAAATAAAAAAAATAATTACATTTTATATGTTTTCAAAGCTTTGATTCTCTTATTTCTGACCTGAGACTGATTGCTCTTAATATTCTCAAAATAGTTCATATGTTAATTGCAGACGAAGACAAAACAGATGAAAGCAGCTTTCAGTCCCCGCTGACGAAACATAAGCACACGGTGACATTATATCCCACCCTCTTCCATGCAGCAACTGGCCTGAAATCACGTTTGCGAAATTGACTGAGCTTTCAATAAGCCAATACAAGAACAGTAACTGCAAGGTACATGCCTTTCAAACCCTCCCTTCCCCTTGCCTTCAATGTTACCTTTACGGTGATGTCAAGCCGCATCTCGACTTCACCAGCCAAGTAACTGTAAGGTAAATTTAAAGAAATAGAGTTTACGCCATATAAGCAATATATTTGACCTTAGTGAAGGTTAATTTGGTGCGGATTGCATGTGCTGCACGTTCGTCTGTGCAGAAAGTTGGATTTACATACAGCTAAGCTAACTTGCCTTGTTGCGTCTAGATGAGATGTTCTTTTCATGCTAATTACAAAACAGAGGCCCTTCTCAAGAAGCCTGCTACCCGTTTCAATTCTTTTGCATCGGTATCATCTTTTGCGCATTGTAATGTTTCACGTAAAATTCGGCGGCGTTTCCAAACAGGACACTCGTTCTGAATGCGGATGAAGGACCGAGCATGCGCACGTGTCAGATTTTTTTTTTCTTAAAGCTTTTTTCCCCCTTCTCTTATTTTTTTTCGAAAGACGTTATTGCTTTCCAACTCTTTTACGTAAATCAGTGACAGTAATATGAACTACCATTTCGGCGCACATTAATGAGCTGCCATAATAATTCAAATTTTATTCTAATCGCTAATGGTTTTTTAATTTGTATTATTTTTGTGTACTGTTTTTTTGCATGCTTTTTATGTATTCGATGACAGGGTTCCTGTGTTGAAATCGATGCACATTTATTTAGTCTTAAAAACATTCATGCATGGTGCTGTAGGCTACGATGTAAATTTTGTACACGGTCGACATGCGTTGTGCGGAATGAACTTAAGAATCATTCAAAATTATAAATTTTTCGCCTTCACTACAATTATTGTAAGGGAAACGTTCGCAGTTTCTACTGTTTGTGAATGAAGATGCAACAACAGCGCTTAAGATCATCGAGTAAGATTACTGATATACTGACACACTTGTTCCTTAGTCTGCAGCCTAGCTACATGTTTTTCCTTGAACTGCATTGAAGAGTTTGATTACCTCATACAGTATTACTGAGAGATGAAGGGTGCTTTTCTCGTTCCTGGTTTGTCGCGTCGTTTTAGTGCGATGTTCTGCTTTTGAATGGTCTTTTGCACAAGCCATTTAAAAAAAAAAAAATATTTTGCAAAGATTTTTTGCTGTTCATAAAAAAGGCCAACCAATATGAAAAACAATCCGAAATTTTTCTTTTATGTTGCTGTGATAATATCAGTGTATAATTTTATGTGAACAAAAGTTAAACCGATAGTTAAATAGGGCTTTACTGACTGATATGATTGTCAGTTTTTCAAACTCCGATAAGCAGCAGAAAATCAGGAAATAATTTAAAAGAACATGCAGAGTAAATTTACAGAACCTTAATATAAGCTGATTTTATGTAACAGCTGGAAAAAGGAGCTCTGTGTCCTGCTGTCTGTAATTCGCATTGAGTGTTTGTGTGTCGCCCATCCTGTTTGTTGCACAATCCTTCCTGGTTTCCATTTGTGTTTTTTTTCGTGTTCTAAAGCAGGTTTTCATATCATTCATGACAAATGATGACTTAAAAACCCCATGTCGGTGAAAAAGTCATTTTCCCGATGCATTCAGTAGCACTTTAATTTACAAAGTGGCTGTACATTGGCAATTTTAATTTAATTAATGCAGTTGTCATAATAATAATAATAATCGTAATAATAATAATAAATTCACATTGTATATGGCTGACAATGAACTGGAATGTCATTCTCGCTGTACTCCTGTCTTGTGCCCTTCGCTGTTTGGGATTGACACCAGGCCCAGCTACAGTCCTGCTCTAAGCATTTGTAAGATTTTTGGATGGATGAAAATTGTGTGCTTTGCTATGGTCAAAGCTTAGTCTGTGTGTCTGTGTGCGTGCATCTGTGCATGTGTGATGGACAAGATGGCGGGTTCCTCATAACCGGCTATCTAATAGTTGCACCACACCCTGCTTTCACTTCAACGGGTCAAAATGCTGACCGTATGCCAGTGAACTGTGACTCAAGAAAAAAATGAATAGAAAGAGGAACAGAAACTGGGCTCAGAGGGAAGTTGTCCTGTATGAATTTATATAACCTAAAATATTGTTTCTCGGCCCGGTACTTGGGCTACCCCCAGTCCATGTTTTTGCTCCCTCTCAGCTTGTGTCTGGCAGGGAACTGGGAGGGAGCAAAACTGTTGACCATTCGGGTGTCCCTGAGGACCGGGTGGAGAAACACTGTTAGATTATATAAATGCATACAGGCACTATTGGGCCACTTGTTTGTGTGTGAATATGTCAAGGGACAGCTTCTTCATAAACAAAGCAAATTATGTAAATGCATATGAGAGATTATTGTTCATGTCTAGTTATAAATTTACATTACAATTTACAATACAGTATTGTTTATAACTTTTAAAGGTCAGGAACTCTTGGAAATCTTAAAATGAAATTTAATGTCTTTATTTTTGGTCATTTTAGTCTAACTCTGGGTTGTATTTATCCTGTTGATGTGGCTTGATAAACAACTATCATTCCACACAATCATGAAACCCATTTGTTTATACTCCACACAGACCTTTATGTCTCTATTAAGCTTCCTTGCAATTGTGGCAGGTAGGAAGCACGTGTGACATTGACAGTGCTGTGTTTTGGTTATTTTGACATGTTTTCAGTAGTGAGCAGAGAGGGAGAAAGCTAACGCTGCTGCTTCATTGGGTGTGGATTCGCCCTGGGCCGTGGGTGTGGATTCGCCCTGGCCCGCGTGTGTGGATTCGCCCTGGGCCGCGTGTGTGGATTCGCCCTGGGCCGCGTGTGTGGATTCGCCCTGGGCCGCGTGTGTGGATTCGCCCTGGGCCCTGCTGATGTCGCTCTCCCTCTCTGGCAGGATGCCTTTATCTCGCAGCCTCTCTGTGACATCCCTCTCTGGCCTAGATGACTGGACTGAGGAGCTTGACCTGGAGGATGCTGTCCTGTTTGAAATTGCTTGGGAGGTGGCGAATAAAGGTCCCTTTATTTTTTTTCACCATGAAGCATTTATTTACTTATTTTAAGGCCTTCATACTTGTGTTTCTCTCTCTCAACTGTTTCTGTTTCCTTTGTTGCCTCAAAGTTGGTGGAATTTATACTGTGATCCAGACCAAGGCCCGCCTTACCGCAGAGGAGTGGGGTGAGAATTACTTCCTCGTTGGGCCCTACATGGAGAGCAATGTCCGAACTCAGGTGGAGCTCATTGAACCTCCCAGCCACGCCGTGAAGAGGACTATCGACAATATGAACTCTGCTGGGTGTAAGGTACTCACAGCAGTCTGACTCTGGTCTATGACATCTGTCTTAATGAGCTAAAATTATGTCATTTTGGCTTTGAGTTACGCTGAATTGTTTGTCTTTATGTTTATGCTGTATTCTCTCCCTCTATACGTCACTAATAGAATGTTTCACATGCTTCTGGACTTTTTATTTTCTCTTTTATCTACCTTATATCTTATCAACACTTTATATCTACCCGGGTGCCATGTAGACTGACGAAACAACATGACCATACTACCACAGACTGTTTGCCTTAATAGTCCTAATATACACGCTAATGTTTTTTAGCATGCATTTATGAATATAGCATGTGCAAGTTGGAAAATTTGGGGGGAAAACAATGTGTTGGGCAGTTTTTTTTCCTCTTCTGAGATCTTCATGGTTGAGGTTTAGCCGAAGCATCGTGCTGACACCAGTTCCCCTGGTAAAACCACAGTGCAGTCACCACACGCCTGTGCACGAGTTCCACTCTGAATTGCAGAGACTAGTGCATTATATTTTTGTCCCTCCCCAGTCATTCTGGTACATTTGTCATACTAGTAATTGCATTTGATGGTCAGTGGTGGAAAGCTTTCTACCATCTCCCCGTGCTCAAAGGCGCAGAAGTAAGACACACACCATTTTTTGCTACATCAGTGCTTCCGATGAGCTCCGTTGAAACCTTGGCGTGTTCTTGGATAGTACGTGCCGAAATACCACTGGATTCAAAAGAAACCCACATCTTCCTTAAAACTTAATTTATGAGAAACGGTCTCAACTGTTTTTTGATTGACCAACAGTAAAATAATGATGATGCTGTCTGGAATGGTTGTTCTCACGTAGTGAGTATGGGCCACCTTGACCTTATTTTGTCAGAGCAAAGACCGTGGCAAATTGTGCTGTGAAGTCTTGCTTTGCTATTGACACACACTTCTGTAAACTTACTACAATGGAAAACATGGGTTTCATCTCAGCATTTTTTATATTTTGCCTTCCATTCTGTCTGTCGTCTAATTTGTTCGGAGTCTGTCAGTATGCTCCCGCCGATCTCCGCTCCTGCTCATACTTCCAATTCTTTCACTGCATTTTCTGTTCCTCATCTGTGAGGTTTTTTTTCCCTACCACATTATCTACAGGCATAATTCTTTATAGTTTCTGCATTATAAGCTGCTCTCAGGGTGGGGCCTGCATTTGTGCAGCGAACATTAATTCCACACAGATACAGTACATCAGTAATAATAATTAAAAAAAAAAAAAGATCCTTTGTGGTGTTAGGCGTTGCATGCCCTGACGTGTGCCATCTGCACGCCCCCTGTGCCAACACGGCCTGCACCCGTCTCTCCCTGCAGGTGCACTTTGGCCGCTGGCTAATTGAAGGGAGCCCCTACGTGGTTCTCATCGACGTGGGCTTCACGGCCTGGTCCTTGGACCGCTGGAAGAGCGAGCTGTGGGACAGCTGTGGGATCGGCATGCCCTGGTTCGACCGCGAGGCCAATGACGCAGTGCTCTTCGGCTTCCTGACCGCGTGGTTCCTTGGGGAGGTCAGTCACCTTCACACAGAGGATCATTTTAGACCTTGTCTTGTGCTGTTCTCAGACTTGCTGCATAAAAAATGAGCAGTAATAAGTGTAGATGTTCCTTCATTTTAACGTGCTGTGAGCTTGTTGCAGATGACGGAGCCAGATGCCCTTCCTCTTCCTCTTCTCTGGCAAAGGCTCAAGTTTTGTTTCTCCAAAGCCCAAAAGAGTCACCCTGTAACTCACACCCCCGTCTCTCTCTCTGCACCAGTTTGCAGCCCAGTGCGACAAACCGCCCCACATCCTGGCTCACTTCCACGAGTGGCTGGCGGGCCTGGGTCTGGTCTTATGCCGACAAAGGCAGCTGCCGGTGGCCACCATCTTCACCACGCATGCCACTCTGCTCGGCCGCTACCTGTGTGCGGCCAACGTAGATTTCTACAACAACCTCAACAATGTGAGCGCCCATGTCGTACGTGTACGATGTATGCAGTTCTATGCAAAAGTCCACCAAGATTTTTTTAAAGCTATTTATATAGGCAGTAAGTGCATATTTGGTCAGGAAAAAAAACACTGTTTAATTGTACAAATAAACAGTAATAAAAATAGTTACACAGCTTTGGTTCTCTAACCTCTCCTAAGAGGCACTCTAGCCATTCCACGCATTTGTTAAATTTCATCACCGGCTCACTTAACTTAATTACACTTTATCAGGTTGTGATGATGCAAACAGGACATCCTGGGCATCAAGTTAGACAATTTCATGATAACATCAAATACTGGGGTGATTTTAGGAGTGTTTTTTGTAATGGCTAAGCTAACATGCAGCCATATCAACATAGAATCATAGTTTTACACCAACCTAAACATAATTTTCTTTGGCTGCCATAATTTTTTGCACAGTACTACAGCTCTGTTTATATTATTTTTTGTGGAATTAATAAGAAATAGCAGGTCAGTGAGGGGTGAGACGGTAAATAGCCTGGTTTATATCTGGCCATTTCTGTGAGCACTGTTATGCATTACCCACGTGATTACTGGTCTAAGGCATCATTCCCCGTCTGTTTCAGTTCAATGTGGATAAGGAGGCAGGCGACAGGCAGATATATCACAGGTACTGCCTGGAGAGGGCAGCCGCGCACTGCGCTCACATCTTCACCACGGTGTCTCAGATCACTGCCATCGAGGCGGAGCACCTGCTCAAACGGAAGCCAGGTAATAAGTCATAATAATAAATCATAATAAAAATAAATAAATGGTTAACATAATGCTTGCATTAATCAATGCAGCTATTACATAAGTTGTATAATAATAGTAAACATTGGAAATGGTCCGTTATATTACACCAGGTTATCTTAATATTAGCACTAAATTAATGTGAACAAAAAAAATACTCAGAGGGGGATTAAAAAGGTTTATTTTTTTAACACTAGGTCATAATTTTAAATGTAATAAATTGTGAATGTTCAAACCAGGCAAGGAAAAATTATAATGCAGAAGGATCCGCTTAATGGAATGAAAGCATCGTATAAAGGCTTTGCAGAATATAATTGATGGTCTTTGCCAGATGGATAATTCTTGAAAAGCTGGAATTTTGCTCTTACAAGACAGAGTCCACTGCAGTTAATGGAAACTCTCAGAATCAGGATCAGTGGTGTACAGTATATGTAGGTGTACATATAGGTAACAATGCACTGTGACACAAAATCAGTTATTTATGTTAATGCAAGAGGGGTGCAATAGGCGTAATCTTAGCTTTGCTTTGAGATTTTTATTTGCTATGAGTCTTTCCTTTTTGCTTCAAGAAGGTAGGGATCTTCTTGTTAAAAAAACGCTAAGTTACCAGATTTTCAGATTTTATTTTTGCATTTTGCACTACAGTCTGCAGAATAAGGAAAAAACTGCAAGAAAAAAAGAGACGGTTTGAAAACATTTTGTAAACATACATGCCTAAGAAGTAATAAAGAAGAACTATGAGATCTTAGTATGTTTTCATGCTTATTCTGTTGAATATTGTGAGTGTATCGAACCGTGAGCCCTGAATCGCCTGTCGGACCTAATTGTGAGTAGTCTCATTACACCCCTAGTGCGTGTGTGTTTTTGCATGCATGTGCATGCTGCTGATGTGACCATTTACCCTCTTTCTGTTCCTCTCAGATGTTGTTACCCCCAATGGGCTGAATGTGAAGAAGTTCTCCGCCACACACGAGTTTCAGAACCTGCACGCCCACAGCAAGGCTCGCATTCAGGAGTTCGTCCGCGGGCACTTCTATGGGTCAGCTGTTCGCAGCATCAGACGCGTACATGGCTGCGCATGACGCCTCTACATGCGCTGCAAATAAGCACCCTGTCAATAGACATTGCCTCGTTTTGCCATGTATTTCTGAATTGCTTCTATTACTCTCTATAGAAAGAACCCTGAAATGTATGTATAAGGCATCTGGCTTGCTGGAAAAAAAGAAAAAAACCGTTGTGTGATTCAACATCACGTTTCATCACATAACCAACAAAAAGAAATGAATGCATGTTGCGTGTTTTGTGAAGCTGTAGTTGTAATTGCATTGTGTGTGTCCATTGACAGACAGCTGGATTTTAACCTTGACAAGTCTGTGTTCCTCTTCATCGCTGGGAGGTACGAGTTCTGTAATAAAGGAGCCGATATCTTCCTGGAGGCACTTGCTCGGCTGAACTATCTCCTTCGGGTGCGTTTGCCGTTCATACGTGTGTCGTTTCACGCGTGTTATCCCGTTTCCTCATCGCCATCAACGAGATGGCGTCTGTGCATGTCATGGGTCTTTTTTCAAGATACAGCACATAGACATGTACATAATATATATGACATAATACTGTATAACTGTGTTAAATACAACAGCCTGGCAATAAAACATTGGTTATGCTAAGGGTTTCTGCCATCCTATTATAAGTGGGCATAATTAATATACTGAACATCAGGCGCATTGCTAGGCAGAGTAGCTACCTATCCCATATTTTTTACAAGATCGTCCGGTATGGATAGTTTCTTATGAGGGACATCCGGTCTCTGGGCCAAGCCACGGATGTCGTAAGATCATCAGATCCTAGTACTGCCCCTGCTGAACATGTTACCATTTTAATTGGCATGCACAGTGTTGCGCCCTGTGTAATGAACATGTGATTTCACTGCCCACTGCTTTAATGCTGATATCCCTGCAGAGCTCAGCGCTCTTGATACTTTCGTTTTTTTTTATTTTTTTTTTAAACTGTCGCTGCCTCAGGTGAAAAACAGTGACGTGACAGTGATCGCCTTCTTCATCATGCCCGCCAGGACCAACAACTTCAACGTGGAGTCTCTGAAGGGACAGGCTGTCAGGAAGCAGCTGTGGTAAAGCTGCAGTCGTTGCTCTCTGGCGTCAGTCTCTGACGTCATTTGTGCGTTTTCATTTATCATTGTAGCAAATGCATGCCATCGCATACTCCTTACAGCAGATGCGTATCCTGGGTGTGATGTTTAATGACATCCCGCATGTTAACCTGTCTCATAATTGGGTCGGGTTAGTCTTTTCATTTAGGCTTTTTTTTAACACTGCAGACTCACCAGTAGAGGGCAGCATAGCTAGTTTGTGATCAGTCATTTTTGACGTATTGCGGGTTACTTTTTGTGCTTTTACTAAACTGTTTACAGGGATACTGCTCAAACTGTGAAAGAGAAGTTTGGAAAGAAGTTGTATGAATCACTCCTAGTGTGAGTACTAATCTTGCTAATTGTTTTTTGGCTTTATTGTTATTTCCTCCTCCATTGCGTCGTAAGACCTGAATGATTGCTGCAGGCTGTCTTTCACATTGACTGGGCTGCAGTAGGTAGTAGTAACACTTCTCTTTCAGTAATATTCATTTGGTCTCAATGTTACTTAGAGGTTATTTTTTTTATTTATTGTGGTAAATGTCTCCCCCTATGGGAATCTGATAATCATTAAATTATTCAGGGAAAGAGCACATTAAAAATTTGACAGAACTCTCCCCCTGCCCCCAATCAGAGGCCAGTTACCGGATGTGTCGAAGATGTTGGACAAGGAGGATTTCACGATGATGAAGAGGGCCATCTTCAGCACCCAGAGGCAATGCCAGCCACCCATCTGCACCCACAACATGCTGGACGACGGCAGCGATCCCATCCTCAACTCCCTTCGCAGGATCGGCCTTTTCAACAGCTCTGCGGACAGAGTGAAGGTACAATGGAGGTCATCTACACGCCTTCGCAGTGGCTGCTCTGTGGGGACTGCTGTGTCCTTGGCTGTGGGAACCAGGAGGAATATGATCACTCAAAAAAACATACGATTCTGGCTAAAAAACAATACCAGCCTCTTTATTAAATTGATCCACAGGGGAAACATCCTGCTCTGTCACTGATCCTGCTTTGCCTTTAGGTTATTTTCCATCCAGAGTTCCTGTCTTCCACTTCCCCTCTCCTGCCCATGGATTATGAAGAGTTTGTACGAGGCTGCCATCTTGGGGTCTTCCCCTCTTACTATGAACCCTGGGGGTACACTCCAGGTAAGTGTCACTCTCCCGTGAGCGCCATCTGCTGGTGTTACTTGGTTTGCCCGTGTGCCCACGTCCCTCCAGGACCACAGTGTTGCTGGTTTCAAAGTGAACTTTTAGTTAGTAGCTGGTTTAGCATTTGGTATGCTAGGTGACTTCCTAATCACCATTTTAAGCAGCTGAAAGCAGAGAAATGATCACAGCCTGTCTGGGCCACACCTTTCTTTGCTGGTATGAGGGTGATTCTCCCACTTCCATGTTTCCTTTTCTCTTGGGTTAGTTTCATTTCAGATATGCTTACTGACGCCACAAGTGTTGCTATTTCCAGTACTGAAGCCAAGATGACAAAGCAATGCTAAATTGCATCATGCAAACGGAAAGAGAGCTGCTTCCAGCTTAGGGTGCCTGCCTTTTCTCGTCCTCAGCGGAGTGCACAGTAATGGGGATTCCCTCCATCTCCACCAACCTCTCCGGCTTCGGCTGCTTCATGGAGGAGCACATTGCTGACCCCTCTGCCTACGGTTAGTCTCTCCTCGCTTTTGCCCCCCCGTATAAATGCATGCATTTGTCGAGCTTCGGCTTGGAACTTTTATTCCTTCTCTCTGATTCTCCTTCTCTGGTCCTCAGGTGTTTATATCCTCGACCGGCGGTACCGCAGCGTGGATGAGTCGTGTAATCAGCTGACCTCCTTCCTGTTGCAGTTCTGTCAGCAGAGCCGGCGCCAGCGGATCATCCAGAGAAACCGCACCGAGAGGCTCAGTGACCTTCTGGACTGGCGCTATCTTGGTCGGGTGAGAGAGGGCAGGATGGACTGGGTGGAGACGATGGAAAGGCTAGGAGATTGAAGGAATGTGCAGTGATTCTGTATTTTAATCCTGTTCTTTAACAGCACTGTTTCTTTCTCAGTACTACATCTCGGCTCGTTATACGGCCCTAACGAAGGCTTTCCCGGACACATACTGCTACGAGCCTCAGGACCCCACTTCTGTAAGTGCCCCTGTGTGCCTGACCTCTAAGTTCAGAATTCAAGGTCTTTATGGGCCATATGCAGCCCAGTGCTTTGGAATGCTTGCTCATTCAGCCACATGCAGTTACAAAGAGACTAAAGACGGTGTGAAGCAATAACAGCAGTGCAAAGCAATAAGGACAATGCAAAACAACACAAACAGTCCGAAACAATACAAAAAAAATACATCCGTCCATCTACCCACCCATCCATCCATTATCTGCCGCTTATCCAGGGTCAGGTCGTGGGGGTAGTAGTCTAAGCAGGGATGCTCAAGCCTCGCTCTCACCAGCCACCTCCTCTAACTCCACCGGCAGAATACCAAGGCATTCCCAGGCTAGCCGAGAAATATTATCTCTCAGCGTGACCTGCGTCTGCCCCGGGGCCTTCTCCCAGTTGGACATGCCCGAAACACCTCCCCAGGGAGGCGCCCAGGAGGTGCAAAACAATAAACAACACAATACAATGCAAAATGGAAGGTGCAAAACAATAAACAACACAATACAATGCAAAATGGAAGGTGCAAAACAATACAGACAGGACAAAACAATATGGACAGTGCAAAACAATACAGACAGGACAAAACAATACGGACAGTGCAAAACAATACAGACAAGACAAAACGATATGGACAGTGCAAAACAATACAGACAGGACAAAACAATATGGACAGTGCAAAACAATACAGACAGGACAAAACAATATGGACAATGCAAAACAACGCAAAATGATACAGAATGATGCACAGTGCAGAATCGTATGGTGTGTTTTAGGTGAGTCCTTGTCAGCTTCCTATGAGCACCAGTCCTCATTTAGGCCTGCATTTTGCCTGCTCTGACTCCCCCACAGAAAAAGGGCTTCAGCTACCCTCGGCCAGCCTCAATACCCCCCTCTCCAGCCATGTCTCGGCACTCCTCGCCGCACCACAGCGACGACGACGATCACGAGCGATACGATGAAGACCTGGAGGCTGAGAAGGACCGGCTCAACTTTCGCCAGCCCTCTTCACTGCACCCCTGCAACAAGAATGCGTCAGAAAGCATCCCAGCCTCTGACGGCAGCAGCGGCGCCAGCTCGATCACGTCTCCGCCCAGCACTGTCACCTCTCCCCCTAACTCTCTTTCAAGCGAGACAAACTGATCTGAGACACAAATGTAACTGAGGTTAGGAGAACGCAGAAAGTGTCATGGTGTACCATCACACCCGGGGCCTAAACTATACAGGGGAGAAAAACAACACTGTACACACTTTATGGTGCATAACAGAACATCATCTTTCTACATTGCGTAGTACAAAATCGAAAACCATGTAGACCAAGATCATTTTTCACCACATAGTAGAAGGAAATACAAGATAAGCAATGTGTGAGTCAGAATGAAAGTGAAAGGTTATCCTGGGAGTCAGTGACACAGGAGGGAAACTCAAGATGAGGTACAGAAGGAGTTTAAAAAAAGTAACCTGTTTAGAAATCTGTACCTTGCATATTTATGCTGTCTGCTGCAAACTTTCTATAGTATTTTAGTCTCTATGGGGAATTCTTGCGTTTTAAATCCTACCTTCACTTGCCTCCGAAATACTGTAAGAAAATACACTATATTGAGAGGGATTCTTTGAAAATACTGCCACTGTGACGATCTATTTAACAATAAGTATTGAGTGAATAAATTATTGCTGAAAATGTTTAAACGATATTCAAGATGTGAATGTGCCGTTATGTGTCATGGATGCGCCTTAAGAAAAGGAAAATAAACTGAAAGGTAGATTTATTACACCGTGTGCAGTTAATTGTACATCCTGGCCAACATGAAAAGTCATCAGGGCCACTGCTGCTGTGATACATGTCCTCCTATTGGGCAGTTTGCTGTGGGACGTGGGAAACCATCTGGATGTTTGGCAGCGATTGTTACCCACTGAGGCTCCCTACATTCATACACTGTTATTTTCGTTATCATTGTTCTTACAATTTAGTGTCCCTGACTGGTTTTAACTATGTTAACATCCATCTCTCTTTGTGGCTCATATCTGTTGTCTTTCATCTTTGGATATCCCCACACTACTGAAAAGTTTATTTAAATGAATAACATTTCCAAAGTTAAATGCACCTTAACCACATCAATCGCATGCCAATTCCCAAACTGGCGGTATGACCCCAGCATGCTGCCCCCCCCCCCCCCCACCCCCTCACACACACACACACACACACATTTTATACCGCACACCTTAATCACAAAGGCTCCACAATAACAATAAACTAAAGTGACCTCTGGCTGTAGCTGAATGCCTGCTTCCAAAAATGGAAAGTGAAATCAGTTCTTTTACAGGTCACCTTGTTCAGCGGCGAGCTGCATTTAGTTCATTTTGTGCAAGAAATTACATTTTCTAATGACGCTTCATTTTTTTCTCCAAAATCTTTTAAAGATTACTTTTGAAAACTTGAAGATGTGTGACAGATACTCTGATTTGTAGGTGGTATAAAAATGCGAAGAAAAAAGGTTTTTAAGAAGTTCCATTTGATGAACTTGCACAAACAAGAAATATTATGCATATCATGGTTTATACAGCTACTTTAATATTTGAATAAAAGAATATACAGCTAACAAAAATTTAAGACACAAATTTGTCATTTGTGAAACAACAGAAGCTTAAATGTTAAAACTGGAAATACAAAAACTGTACACTTGTGATTTCACGCAGGGCAGTGCAAAGTACCAGTATCCAGATGGAAATGTACTCAAAAGCTTGAAAAACAGAATGCTGTCTCTGCCTTGACGTTGTTGAGGAGGCGACAAAAGCATGTCTGCCTGAGATGTCCTGCTGCTGCCAGTGCTCTCATCTGACTGAAACAGATCTCAGTCCCTCTATAATGCATGTCAACTGCAGCAGGCACATTGCCCTGTACTGCATCCTGTTGGCCCTGAACTAAGAAACTAGCATTTTGACCCTAGAATACGATAGACTCAACTTGTGCCACTTCTAAAAGTCAAATTGACAAATTAAGCAAGCTAATCTTTTACTCACTGTTTCTGCTATAGTTGACAGCTAACTTAGACATTCTAGCATGATTGAGCAGAGTTCTGGCCTGTGCACCAAAGCATGATTATATTATTTTAACAAATATGTACAGCATTGCAGTCTTCCCGAGGCTCTGGGCATTGTACTGTTCTCCTAAGCATCCCAGTAGAGGCATTTGTTGAGCCTGAATTGCAAAGTCACAATCACATGCGCATTTACGTAGCTACTGTGAAAATCACAATTGAAACATCTCCGCTACGGTTGTGAGATGTCCTTTATATCCTTTATAGCGCCAGTGCTATATGGGAAGCATTACTGTTAATTACCAGTGTTTCAGCAAAGTCATAATGTAATTAGAGTGTATGTAGAATAGCATGGCCCTGGACAGTTAGAGCTTGCATTTCACACCAGTTTTAACAAATAAGTGCAGCACAGGCCAAAGATGGGCTAGAACGTGTGAATGAAATTGCCATAATTAGCAAGTCCTGCAAAGTTTCTCAACATTAATCTTTGCTCAGGCTGGAGGTCAGGTTCCTGCATGCTGCATGTGCCTCTCGCTCTGCACGTGTCTCTCGCTGCAACATTGTTCAGGTAAACAATCATTTTAGCAGTTGTCCAATTCACTCTAAAAAATCACAGCATATTAAATGTGAATTTTGTCTCCTGACATTTGCTTATAGGTGTTGACTATAACTAATTTATAAAGCTCTTGGGCTTATAGGTGATGAAATGTGTGGTGCATCTTTAAATGAAATAATCTCCGGTTCTCACATTTCCCCCCACAGTCCAAGAACATGCTAAGGTGCATTGAAGTTACCAAATTGTCTGTATGTGTGAACATGTGTATGAATGTTCTGTGTGTGTCTCCTGTGATGAGCTGGTTCCCATCCTGGGCGATGCCCTGTTTTGTGTCTTCAAATAGCTGTTTTGTGGCTTCAAAAATAGGTTCTGGGTTCCCACAATCCTGCATAGGACGAGCGGCTATAGAATGGATGGAATCTAAGACATCACCATAAATCATATAACAACACTTCTTTACTCCTTCTCTACCAGAAACATATTCTGAATTACAGCACTGTAACCGCTGTACCTCGCACAGACAGGACGTCTATATGCCATTTGGGCCTGACCGGTTTAGATCTCTCACAGTTTGCGTTCTAAAGTTTTATCGATTAGGCCCTGGAGCCGAACCTTGCACTGCTGCATTGGCTTATCAAGCAGCCAGTGCAGGAATGCCTGTGAGATGTAGCACTTTCCATTTGCTGTAATCCTCCCACTCATCCCATGGTGCATGAAGACCCTTTGTACGCATGTGATGAATTCCAGACCTGGACCAAATCTCCTTCTGGAAACACTATTATCTTTGCTTCCTTTGTGGCACCAGTGAGTCTTTGTAGTTTCAAATCCACTTGTTGGTTCAACTTCTCCATTCGTGGAAGAGTATAGGGATGATGTTCGACTTTGTGTGCATCTTCATGTTCTGCAGCAGTGCAACAAATCCTCTGTGTGAGGTAGAGATGACTGCCAGCCACAATTGCTTTATTTGTCTCATGTCTGAATTTCCCCATTTGTATTCTGGGTTACTGTTATCCTCAAAGATGCATATGTACTCTTGATCACACTGGTTTCCAGCAATTGCTTGAGTTCTGCTGAGACAGCGTTTTGCACAGAGAAAGGAAGCAATGTCAATTTTTTTGCTTTTTTGATGCGAAACGCTCAAGAGCTTGCAACGAACAAAGCCGTTGGTGCACCTCAGCACCCTGTCATTGAGCATGAGCGAGCTGGCTAAATCCTACCAAACAGTGGCAACAAAAGTTAAAGTAGAGAACGATATTACATCATTACATAAAGTGCAGCGGGAGTGAAGATTTTAGTGGTGTGGTTCCTAAGTGGTGTTTCTATCTGGAATAATGTAAACACATGGGCCAGTGTCCACAAGTAAATCTGTAAGCCAGAAGTTGACATCATTTGTGCTTATAGACAGTGTGTGCAATGTGATCTTAGCTCTGATCTTCCTTTTGCAATGAGAGTACGTTACGTTCCGGAACAACCGCAATCTCATTCCTGGCTGATTGGCGCACTCCAGGAAAATGTTCTGGGTGCTTACAATTTATGCATGCTACTTTCAGGCCTGGGCACTCAGAATGGCAGGATGGGGAGAAGAGCTGTATCGGAAATAATGCCTGCAGGGTGTGCTGGTCTGCATGTTGTTTAATTTAGAACAGGACTTCCGTTCATCAGGCAGTTTCTATACTACCGCTGTTTGGTGCTTGGATACTAAGGGTTCATCATGTTTCATAGCTGATCCGATCTGACATATAATCATAATAGCTTTATCTAGCATGAGGTCCGCTTGAATTGATAGTGTTTCACCTATTTCTGGATTCATTATTTTCTTCACCAACTGATCTTGTAACATCTCATTAGTATCTCTGCCACTTAACTGTAACTAGCATTTCACACGGTCCCTAGTCTATTATGCACTCATTTGGTTCTCTTGGCTCCCTGCCAAATTGCATGAAATTCGACCAAAACATTCACCTTTGGAGAAGATTTCCTCTCTTGAACAGAATGAGTACTATCCAATGTAGTAGCTGTATTGGTGAGTGTGCAAGAAATCTACATTTAAACACTTAAACGGTGTTGAAGCAGGCTTTTGCTGCTCTGGCCCCCTGCCACCCTCAGCACCAACATGTAACTATCAAACATCTTCATCCATATATATAAGGGAATCACAGAAGGAGCAGGATAAGGGGCGACATCAAGTAAAGTGGGATAGTGCCACCTTCCTCACCTCCAGGCTTCTGGTGTATTTTTAGTTAAATGAAATAATCTCATGGACCATCATTAATCTATCACAGCACTTTCTAAATCTCTTAGTTTCCTGCCTCCACCGATATGCATTCCAAAGTACACTAAAGCAGTCATTACCTCCCACAGACAGGAAGTATTCAAAACAAAATGCATGTTATGTCT
Organism: Gnathonemus echidnorhynchus; assembly: GCA_026776725.1. NCBI lineage: Eukaryota > Metazoa > Chordata > Actinopteri > Osteoglossiformes > Mormyridae > Gnathonemus > Gnathonemus echidnorhynchus. The sequence continues at coordinate 21,215 of JAODJU010004595.1, forward strand.
TGCTACAGCAAAGAACACTTAAATTCCAGACACATATTACTAGGCTTTAAGGCCTCTACTAACCTAGAGTGGTGCAATGTTTTGGGTTACCTTAGGTGACAGTTCTGAAAGTTAATTTTCCATCCTATCTTACTCAGCACAGGGTTACAGTCCTAGGAAACACAGTGCGCAAAGAAGGGGACCTCCTGCATTGAATGCCAGTTCATCACAGGGCACAAAGCAAGAAACGTCCAGCACTGAGTGCCAGGGCATCTCAGGACACAAAGCAGGGCACGTCTGGCACTGAGTGCTGGTCCATCTCAGGACACAAAGCAGGGCACGTCCGGCACTGAGTGCCAGTCCGTCTCAGGGCACAAAGCAGGGCACGTCCGGCACTGAGTGCCAGTCCGTCTCAGGGCAGAAAGCAGGGCACGTCTGGCACTGAGTGCCAGTCCATGTCAGGACAGAAAGCAGGGCACGTCCGGCACTGAGTGCCAGTCCGTCTCAGGGCAGAAAGCAGGGCACGTCCGGCACTGAGAGCCAGTCCGTCTCAGGGCAGAAAGCACGGCACGTCCGGCACTGAGAGCCAGTCTGTCTCAGGGCACAAAGCAGGGCACGTCCGGCACTGAGTGCCAGTCTGTCTCAGGGCAGAAAGCAGGGCACATCCGGCACTGAGAGCCAGTCCATCTCAGGGCACATACTTAAACACTTCAGGCAATTTAGAGACAATTCACTAAACAGCAGTCTAACGATTAGGAAAACACACTTGTAACTCGAAGATTGCTGGTTTGAATCCCTGACCACCAAGGTACCATCCTGCTTCCTGGGCGCTGAATTAGCTGCCTCCTACTATGTCATGATGCCACATATGGGTTAAATGCAAAGGACACATTTTACTGTGGTATGTCATCACCAAATGTAACATGGGAACTACTTAGAATGTCTAAGAGCAACAGAAAAATATTAAATATTAAAAATACGCACAATGTATATATTCTATGGGTCCGCTTTTGGAAGCTAAAATTATTAACCCCCTCTTGAAAAAGAATACTGGAATAATTATAGACATTTCAAATCTCATCTTTCAAATCATAGACAAAGTTATTGAGAAAGCAGTTTTCAGTCAACCGAGCTACTCTCTAAACCAGAATAGATATCCTGAGAGCTTTCAGTCTGGATTCTGACCACATCACAGAAATGATACTACTCTCATAAAAGTATTAAATGACACTCGTTTGATTGCTGATGCAGGTGAAATAACAATCCTAGTGTTATTAGACCTCAGTGCATCCTTAATACTATCTACCATAAAATATTTCAGAACAGGTTGGAAAACTGGGCAGGAAATTATGAAATTATGAAAATTATGAAACTGAGCAAGTGCCATGGCACCAGTTCTTATTTATTCGCTTCCACTTGGCCAAATCCTGAAAGACAGCAAGACTTCTTATTGTATTTATGCAGATGACTACTGTCTTATTGACTTGTGGTGTCAATCCCTGGAGAAAACAAACAACTGGATACAACTACACTCTGTTCAATTAAAGACAAAACTGATTGAAAACATGTTTTCATGTACTGCAAGAGATTTAATATTCAGTACTATTTATCTAAGGGAGACATCTGTTCAGCAAACGTATGGCCACACTTTAATAAACATGGCTTTTGCATCTGTTTTTAAGAAAATGTCCCTGTGTTCCTATATTTGCTTCTTCAGGCAGTGAATTGCTTACACCTGTACAAAAAACAGTCAACACTCCTGTGCTTTTGTCAAAAAACATCCTGACAGCCCAGCTGTGCCTCCTGGTATGGAGGCTGCATGATGTGCCCACATGCTCTTTCCATTCTAGCACCTTCTATGTGGAAAAAAGTGATCCTCGCTCATCCTTACCTCTTATTTTGGTTGGAAGGTCTTCATGCAGCAGTGAAATTTAATGCACTGCTCCCTCCCAGCAATAAAGCCATATTCAATCTATGAATTTATCAAATTACATTGATAAAATAAAAATCCTTGCTCTGTACTCTGCTCAAACGCCAATTCCTTAGATCTGCGCTGATGTACAGATCCTGTCGTCCTTTAAGGCCTTGTTTGCACTTGGCTTTAAAATGCGTCTTGAGTGATTGGATGGCATGTGCTTTAGTGCAAACGAACACCAAGATGTATTGTGATCTGATCCCTTAAACCAATTGTCACGGTGGTTTGGGACGCATTTCACCCCATATCTTCTGTAGTGTAAATGCTATTGCATCCTGGATGTGTCCCCAACAAGGACGTCACAATAAATGTGTGCATGACAGTAACAAAATCTGAATACAAGGGGTCAGCTGGACACCTTGGAGGAGCTTGATGGACACAGGTGTAAATGGTGATGTGTCTCAGATATCTACTTAAGGTCCGATCGGTCAAGACGCGTTTTACAGCAAAATGTAAGCAGAGCTGTAGTGTTGCTGGAGAAGTGAATGTGGGTTCTCCTCATACTCTTCCACTGCCAGATACAAAAAGGGTCAAGCCTGACAACCACGCTTCTTACCTGGAATACAAATCAGCAAAAATATAATCCTTCCTAGGGCCTTGGAAATTTAGATACTGTAGGGTGAATCTTTGTACCCTTCAGTGAGCCACTGATGGGGGCTGTTGTTAGAAGAAAAAGTGTCAATGCAGGAGTTAAATATCACAGCTAATTGTACTTTCAGTGGTGTAAGGGCCACTTCTTCCTTTTCCATAGTCCTTCGGTAAATTAAAAAAAAAAAAAAAAATCAGATGCACCCACTGATGATAGACTGGATCCATTATTTGGTGATTCTGGTGACTGGGTAGACTGGGGTGGAAAAATTGGGGATACACTAATATTAATTAGCTATCCCCATAAGTAACTCCAGCTATTTTTTGGACTTTGACTGCTGATAGGTGATGATTCATGTATTATGCTTTGTAAGTAACAATATGCTGCTCGAATTGTTGAGAATTCTGTTACCCCCATGTCTAATATTATTGTCAGTTCTTACCAAATGCTTATGTTCTCCTCTTGGACAAATGGTGAGGCCTATCTACCATGTCCAAGTCTGTAAATGGCATTTTGTTAAATCTGTATGACCAGGAATGAGGTAAAACTTGTTGAATTCTGTTAATCTGTGCTAGACCTCAGAGTAGGCTAGTCAGTTGCTTGCTATATTGAGGCTCCATCCTACTTTTAGAAAGTTTATGTGCTATGCAGTGTGCGGCTCAGTGGGCTAAGCCTCTGTGTCTGTGATTGCCCAGCCTTTATGAAATAATCACATGTCTGGGGGGGTTCTCTCTAGGTGCTGCAAAGTGGCTTTTTGCCTATGACTGCAAGCTTGTTCTCACCTGTATGGAGAACAAGTTGGGGTAAAGGGAATTTCCCCCTGGGGATTAATAAAGTATCTCTATTCTATTTGTCATCAAGAGACAGCGTGTGTCCATTTTCTCTGCTGTACCTCATAGTCTACATCCTTAACATCCTTACCAGTAATTTAGATAGAAATGAGAGTTTATCTCTCAGTGTAAAGAGATGTAATTAGTCATGTCATGCTGCAGTCGGGAAGGTTGATGTTACTGAAATGAATCTGAAGAACACTTTGTTAGACATAATATAAACTGCACTGTTTTCTGGTGATCAAACCTTGTATGACCTACAGAAATCCAGGAGCTGTTGGGTAAAGCCAAAGGAATATTTAATCTACATGAATGCAAGTATCTATTTGTCAACAGGTCTGAGGGATGACATCAGACTTTAATTTGGAGAATGGAAATTGGTACAATCTATGCATCTTTGAGAAATACTGATACATCAATCTTTAGGGCTGATCAGGGTCATGATCGTATCACACTGTTCTCAAAGCCACCTCACTAAGCCACTGTATAGCCTCCAAGTAGCTAGGTGGCACTTTTACCTTTTCTAATGTGCTTGCAATTTATTCTCTCCCTTTAAGAACATCAGTTAAAGGGGAGGGGTTAAGGTCAAGGAAAGTGTGAAGTCAAAGAATAAAATGACAGCAAAGTTGTTTTAGGACAAGGGAGAATGTTTGGCATTTTTGGCAGTTTGGCATTTCTTGCATTGAGTGTGTTGCTTTGTAAAGAACAGTGCTCATTTGTATTGTCTATTGACTTGTCTGTTGCCATCTACATTTGTCACATCTGCACTGAAATATTCTGGACACAGCTGTTTTTTCCCATATTCACTGTAAGACCATTCCCAATTACACCAGACCTCTAGTTGTCTTTCCAAGGGTACAGATAGGTGGAAAGGTCAGGTTCAGAAAGTACAAATCCAAACCATGAGTTTGCTTCAATCAACCAGTTGAACATAGTCACAGTCACAGAGTACCCAACAGGTTGGTTGAAACAAAATCTTATATACACAAACTACTTTTTGATTATATATATACTAGTACTTTCTGAACTTGAACTTTGCACCTTTGGGTACAGATTCTTTCTTCTGTCAATTCCAAGCCAGCTGGCTGATAGTATCCTCCCAGTGTGACCTGGATTTGGCTTTGAGGTCTCCATCCAGTAGGATATGCTCAGAATATCTCCTCTAACCAAGTGGCGTCTATAAGAGATGCCCAAACCACCTCAGATGACTACTCTCCATCCAAATCAGCAGCTGTTGTATTTCCAGGATTCTCTGGATATCTGAACTCATCCTGTAAGAGAGTGAGATCAGCAAGGCTATTTGTATCAGCAAACCTCTTTCAGAGATTAGCCACAGCTGAATACCATAGGTGAGGATCAAGACAGATCGGCCAGTAAGCCCCAAAGCTCATCCGATGGTTTAGCTTTGCTTCTCCATCACAGACCTCCTCAATACATTAAAAAATAAATAAATAAATGCAGCCACCAAACCAATCCTCCTGTCAATCTCACGTTCCCTCTTACCGTGACTTGTGAATAGGATCCTTAGGAAGTTCTTCACTAAAGGCACAGTAATCCACTCGTTTCCAAGATAGTCCTCTGGCCTTGGATTTGGAGGTGCCAATTCTCATCCCTGCTGCTTCACACTCAGCACTGGATTGCTCAGGTGTGTGCTGCAGGCCCTCATGAGATTGAAATCGCCCAGCAGAACTGTGGAATCCGTAGAGTACATTTTCAAACACCTCACCCACCATCTCCATGAAGGCTGAGTAATGCAAAATGCTGTTTTGTGTACGCACACAAACAGCAGGCAGAGTTTCCTTCCCTGAAACTTGCCCTCAGCCTAGGACTTCTGAGTTTGCCCACACTTGCCTGAGGTCTTCTGCCTTGGGGAACTTGAGAGTAGGACAGACTTCATCTCTGATCAAGAGATCCAGGTAGGTCCTTTAAGATAGGTATCATTTCACTGCTAACTCTTATTGTAACTAAAGCAAAAATAACTACAGAGGATCATTCAAGGCCTTCCTACCTTGGGTAGGACTCTCTTATGTTTTTTCTGTTTTATTTCATCATCCTTTTAAGACCTGTCAGTAATTACTAAAACAAGATGTCTGCATCTTTTCAGGATTGTCCTGTTCTCCTGCCACAGCCATGGGTGTTTGGAATCCGGCTGAGACGGAGGCTTTCCTTCTCTCCTTGGTTGGGATGTGCTTGGCATATGTAATGAAAGGGACCGGGATATACAGAAATGTTCCCTTGGGGCATATCAGCAGTCTTGCTCTGCAGTAGTAGTCAAGTCTGACTCATCAGTGTTGCTGTGAAACCACCAGATGGTGCAGACCTCTCCAAGGAGAGCACCTGGGTGCTGTCGGGAGTTTTTTCTGCTGTCTGAGACTAAAAAAGGCTTAAACATGTTCTTCATTGCTGCATGAGGCCATTTTTTCCTGTAAGACAGGGATGTCTACATGGCTGTTATGTGGATTACCACTGCATAGCAGCTCGCAGCATGTCTTGGCTAACTGGTGTGCTCCACAGCAATGATTTTGATCTTTTATTTATCATTTTTCATTTACTGAAATAGCAAATTTCTTTTAAACTTGCTAAGATTGATAGATAAGACTGAAAACAAATATTGACTCAGTGTGGGTAATACATTTTGTAAAAGGAAAATAATATTGTGAGTAGTGTCTTGCTTACAATGTATAAAAATTATCCATCCATCCGTCCATCCATCTACTACTGATGAGCATAAAATTTTAAATAAATGTAAGACCGAAAAGGGATATTTAGGTGTCTATTGATTTGGTTTATTTTAATTTATTATACTGCAATTTATTTGTAATTATGCAAATTCATTGCATTTTCATTTATTAATATAAAAGAACAGAAAACCCTTAAGGACAAATCCATGATAAACGTATTATTTATGCAGTCATGTTGGAGGACACTTCCTTGGCCTGATACTCTCCTGTTAGCTCATGCCAGATGGTCTGATGACCAGGTCTGTAATGTAGAGCAACTTTGCATTGTTAAATAAGCAAACATTCCAAGTTACAGAGACCTACCTACATGCCAGCAAGTCTGGGGAAGGTACTTCATAGAAAATCCTTGGCTTTCCCAAGTTATACACATTTAATTCACTTGATTATTAATGTCCATTTTTTCTTTATTCTAAGCAGATTACTTTCAAGTCTTGACTTTGACTTGAGAGTATATCTATGAGTTTATCTACTACTGGGATTTCCTTGTCTATGAAACACTGTACCGTGAGCTTGTCTTCTGGCAAGACAAAGCTTAACCACCCAAATATTGCTCCGACTCTTAAATGCAAATAAATATGCTAATATTCCTGCTGTTGGTATGTGCCAATTACATTTAGCTAAGCACTAAGCTACATGTATCTTCACTTAACATTTTACGCTCAGCACAATGTCTGCAAAAAGTCCAAAAATGGTCACAGATGAATCACTTCATTTAGACTGTAGAGAATTTAGAGATCAGTGGTCATTGTTGACACACCACAGTGCAACCAGGAAACATGTTCTCTGCATTTAACCCATACATGACAAAAGAGGGGGGCTAATTCAGCGCCTGGGGAGCAGTGCTTGGGGGCGGTACCTTGCTCAGGGTACCTCAGTGCTGCCTTGCTGGTTAGGGATTTGAACCAACAATCTTTCAATTACAAGTGCGCTTCCCTGACCATTAAGACACCACTGTCCCAGTAGTTTCTAAACCCAGACAGATCATTTCAAATCACCTGTACCTGAGCACAGCTGCCTGATGCTTACAGTAATCATGTTCAGCTATCCAGCTAAGTTTAGGACTTTATTATAATTCATTCCCACCATACAAGATATTTCATGACTAGAGGGTGAACTGTTAAGCTTTTTTTTTCATAATGCATTAAACTGGACAGCTGTAAGTAGAGAATATTTCCACGACGTGCAAAAATGGATATGAAGGCATAGTAAAACATTTAATAATAAATTTACTTACAGAAATTTAATTAGGTTAAAGAACAGGGCTACTTGGTGATAGCTGAATACATCCACAGCTCATATACATTTGATTGTAGTCACTACATTATCTATTTTATACAATACAATACTATTTTATTGCATTATCTTTTTTGTTATTATGCTAAACTTAGGCTGAATGGCACCAGGCATCTGCATGCATAGTGCTGCCTGCGTACACATCTGGCAGATTCTCCTAAGTATACTGAGGCCCTCTAACTCTAAAATAAATACCATTAATGTTAGTCCCCTTAAAGTTAGTCACATTAGCTACAGAAAAGTTGTGATATATTTGTTTACTGTCAGTTCCAGTCAGGGAAGCAGGCCAATGAAAGATAAGGAAGAGAAACGGGAAAGTGTGGAAAAAAGGTGAGGAAAAAAAGTTAAACTGACTGGTCACTGTAGAAAGACAAATGAACATTAAATGTCATTATGTGGTAAAAGTAACTGAGGGATCTTTTGTGGGACAACGTAAACAGGATGAGATGGAAAGAGAAACAATGCAATTGACAGCGTGAAATGGAAACTCTATTCATCTTGCAGCCACTTATCAAGTACAGGCTTGTGGTAATCCTGGAACCTCTTCCACGGACAGGACAGGGAAGACCCTGGACGATATGCCAGCCCATCACAGGACACACACTCACACACATCGTGGGCAATTCAGAGACACAAGATTCTCAAAATGCATGTTTATGGACTATGAGAACAAACTGGAGTATCTCTCGGTAGCATATGGAGAATCCAGTAGGAATGGGGTTCAGATCCCACACACCCAGTAGAAATGGGGTTCAGATCCCTTTACCCTAAAGGTCTCAAGACATCATAGCATCCCTCAAACTGACAGTGCTGTGACAAAGACAACACATGAACACATTTCACATGTTTTCCAAGTTGCCAATACTGCATAGCTGGAATGTCAATAAATCTGAGACTTATGATAATAAGGAGAGAAAAGACCAGGAACAAGTCAGACAAGCTGTGGTCAAGATTAGACTGTGAAAGGTAACAAAAGAAAACTAAATCGGTGGGAAGGGAAAGGCAACCTGAGATTAGCACATTACAGAAGAGAAATAAACCTGATTTGAATAATAAAACTGAAGATAAGGTGGATGCTGTGGACAAAAAAACTATAAAGCCATGGATCATGTCAGTATAATGATCCTCTGTGGTGAGCAAAATCTGAGCGCCACGTCAGTGGGAGCCAACTTCTAAAGATCATTTTTATGTCATATGAAAGGAACAATAATAGACATCTTACATTTTACTTTCCTCTTTTTTCACAATACATGCACAAATCAATAGAACTAGTGCATTTTTCACTTTAAAGTTACATATGTATTATTAATGCAAATATGCAAATTTTACCTGCTTTTATTTTGATGATTGCACAACCCTGTAAGAATATCTCTGCGGACGTGGCTATTACCCGGGTCTGCCCTAGGCTGTGATACAAGCAGAGCAAGCAGCAGACAGAATGAACAAAATGGGAGGGGAGGGACGAGTCCCCCCCCCCCCCCAATGCCCATCTCAAATAAAACTGCTGACAGACAGCAGCAAAGAAAGTGACAAGGAGCGGGTGAGAAGAAAATTGTACAGAATGAGAAAATGACTAATAAAGACAGTGAGAATGAAAAATGGGGAAATAAACTAATTATACAACAATTTACGGAAGAAGCAGGTAATGAAAAATGTGCAGAAAAAGAAAGTGAAGATTTGATTAGAAGTGTTTTGGGCCGTATCTCATGCCCATATAAGTGCAGGGAAATGCAGAAGCTGAGAGAATATTGAAGGCAAAAAATGCAGGTGGGAACATGAGGAGAGGGAGGCAAGCGGGAAGCTGGGTTGTGCTGTGTCATCAATCAATAGAGCCATCGGAAAGACAATAATCAAATAAGCCAATTGCAAGAACAAAAATTTAAGAGGTGGGATGAGACACCATTTCCTGAGGGCTGTTCTCATCTTGACATTTTCAAAAGCGGAGATGGGTAACCCTTCTTTACTCTCACCATTAGGGGGCAGTGTGTGGCTCAGGGAGATGGAGCTCTCTACCTGTGATCAGAAGGTCACTAGTTCCATTTCTGGGGGCAGCAGGCTAGTGCTGCTGTTGGGCCCTTGAACAGGACCCTTAGCCTCCCAGCTCCAGGACTGTCACACGCTGGCTGAAGGCTGGTCGTACTTCTCTGCACACCCATAACACGCGTAACACTCGTGCATCCACACTGTGTACACGGACACAGAAACGTTCGTACTTAGCCGGTCAAGCCGCGCACTTTGCACATGTGCACGACGTGTTATAGAGGAAACACACTGTGCGCATACTGTACGCACGCCGCTTACTTCCTACGTCATTCCAATATGGATATCGAGGAGGAAGAACTTGCGTGTACACTGTCCATGCAGAGACGCACGATGACGTTAAGCAGCGCGTGGACGCGTGGACGTGTCTACATGTGCAGAGAAGTTTGAACCGGCCTTTATCCTTTGCTCACACCCCAGGCTTCACTCTCACCTGTATGTAAGTATATGTGTGTGTGACTCAAAGGAGAGCAAGACAGAGTATGTGCAAAGATGCATCCAAAGTACATGTTCTCATACTCATGGGTGCTGCTAGAGATCTGGGCCCTATGAAAACATATATATTAGGCTCGCAACCCAGACTCATCCAAGTATATTCCGAATTTTTAAGCCTGAAAGAACTCCTGCTCATACTTGTACAAATGGCAGAAAAGCTTCCATTCAGTTTAAACATAGGCATAGTCTGTGAGATCATAAATCTCACAGCATAGATCTCACCTGACTTTCAGATCTCTGATGGTTACACTGGTCAACCACGATGTTGTCACAGAACAACTAAGGGTGTCTTTTATGTCATTTTTTATGCCGACTCATAATTTCATTAGCACCCAGAGTGTTTAGTGACATAATTTTTAGGCTTTTTGCCTATATTAAAGGTGTGTAATGTATAAGTTTATTAAAAATTTTATTTAGGAAAAATTATTTAATTTCAATTTAAGAAAAATTTGAAAGTACTATAAGTATAAATTAGCACTTTGTAGACCGGTTGTAAGACCCTTATCTCTCACAAAACTTTTCTTTCCACAGTACAAAAGAATGCATCAGGACTCTAAACGTGGGAAAATCCATACTGCATTTTTGGGCAGAATTTAACCTTTCAAGGAATACAGCTCAGTGAACCAATTAGAAACTTCCTGCCAAGCAAAGTGACCAAAGTTAAAAAGTTGGGGGTTGCTAACAGAAGCATAAACTGTCTGGTCAATGAGTAGAGAATAAATCAGCTCATTCAAACTGCAAGCTATCAGTCCTAGAGAAGAATTTGGCCTGAGTTTGCTACCAAGCTATTTTGTTCTTCAAACCTCACGCTGCATTGTTAAGATTCACACATTCGCACCAGCCCTCGTAAAAATGCCTGTGCTGACGAGGCTGGGGGGGTCATCGTTTTGCATGCAGTAATTCTCATGCCTGGCTCTGACACTTTGGATTTTAAAAATACTTTCCTTGAAGAAAATGTGTATTACAATACGGTTCCTTTTTTCGCGAGGGAAACTGGTCTTCTTTTCAGAAATGATGCTATCACTTCTCTGTCATATTGATAAGAATAAAAAATAAATTTGCCTGCCATTTAAAACATTGTGGCTTTTGAATTATTGTCACATTATAAATTCATTAACTGTCACTCACTGTGCTACATCAGACAGGCAGGAATCTGCTGTCCACCAACAACTGTGTCACCTATGCTCAGTTCAGTTGCTTATTACCTCTTAACAAGAACTCCAGGTGCGGTAAACCAGACATGTAGTCAGTCTTAATAAATACTAAGTCCACTGACAAACTGGCTTTGTGTTCATTATAACTTCTGGGTCATCTTTCTTCATCAGACAACCAAATATGACAGCTGTCTTTGTATCAAGTCTTATTTTACTAGTCGAGAGTCTTAAAATTAATTACCTGCAAAATGTTCATATTATCTCACATGAGCCAGTCTGAACACGGTTTTCATATAGCGTATAATCCCATTTGTGAGTTAGTGGTTATGACAGGTTTGTATGCTTCATGCATCTCAGAGTTTATATAAATATTGGCAACAATGTCAAGGCTATAAAATAACTATAGATGACACCCCAGTATTTTTGAATAAATTAAGTGAAACAAACAATACATTTTAAAGCTCGAAAATTATATGCAATAAATGACTATGGCCACAAGGTGGAGCCCTTGTGAACGATGGTGGATATTCTCTCATTTTGACATGTATTCAAATTATGAAATTTTTATCCACTAACTCAGTTATGAATTATATATATCCATCTGCTTGCATCTTGGCAACATGTTAATGCATAGGTTTTTACGTCTGCAACACCACACCAAACAGAATTAGCACTAAGTAATGCCTAAGTCATGTAATCGCACATGCGTGATCCCATACGTAATTCAGTCCCTGGGATATTCCAGTCGGACCTTGTTAGACGGTTAACGAAACAGCTGCTGCCTTCACACAGAAGGTAAAGTGATGATTATAGAATGAGTTATGCTGTGGGTTCATAGAGTAGGAGAAGGACGGAATGCTGATAGCCATGGCAGATTCTCGCAAATTACAATAGTAGTTAACTCACAGTTCGATGTTATAGTTATAACATTAGGCACCACTGCTGAAACGTTATTACACAGAAATGAATTATGCAGCGTGAATCTGACTATTGGATACCTCCTTTCATATGGAAAAAACAACCAATACAAGTCAGAAGCATCCATCTATTTTCTGAACCACTACCACTTTTATAATTATATTTTCATATTATTACTACTAAAACACACATAGGCAATACATTCATACATCTTATAACTGCATTTCCCAATCAGAGTCACAGAGTAGCACAGGCATGAAGCTGGGGTACACCCTGGACGGGACGCCAGTCCATCGCGGGGCACCAGGCCGGGGTACACCCTGGACGGGACGCCAGTCCATCGCGGGGCGCCAGGCCGGGGTACACCCTGGACGGGACGCCAGTCCATCGCGGGGCGCCAGGCCGGGGTACACCCTGG
>JAODJU010004596.1:0-10018 GCA_026776725.1 Gnathonemus echidnorhynchus
CTGTCTGTTCCCCATTAGCAGTTACCCAGTTTGGGGTCAGGAGGAACCTGGAGCAGAGGGCAGGGGATGGACAGGGACCCAGACACACACAGACACAGCAGGGAATGTGGATAGAGCAGACAGCTAAGCTGCAGGTCTTTGGGGGAAACAGAGAGAGAGACAAATGACACACGCAGACAGGAAGTGAGGTAACGTGGTGCTCACTGTGTCACGGCGCCCCCTGTATTTCAGACAGATACATGCATCTTTTTTCAGGGAGTAAAGGACAAGAAGACATGAGAGCTAAACAGGCCAAGTCTGCATTGGCAAGAAGGAGGATTTGACACAAGCAAAAGTTCCCTCTTTCATCCATTCTGTGGTCCATTTTCTTTTATCTGTTTAAAATGCTTTTGCCTGTGTTGTATATTGTCACTGCAAGAATTTCAGAATATAAGCTGAACATTCACACTAAGCATGTGATGGAAAATGTACAACATGTTTTATTTGCAAACACATGTATTGATGGACGTGTCACTTGATGCCGGGTGTGAAGATCGATTGACACTCTGTCACTGCTGGCTTTGGCAGTTTCCCCCCTTTGAAGCTGGAGACCCACACTTACCAACACGGCTCTCTGTACAGTTTAGCAGAAGTAAAATGCAGGCAGGTGGCCGCACAGCCAAACAGAGTGTCATGTGCAGGATTTTTTGAAAGTCATGCAGTTTAAGATGGTTTTGTGGTAATAAAACAGGCTATTTTTAAGCTGTATGTGTGTCTGCGTCATTTTGCCACCCCTCTGCCACAGTCATGTGACTCTACACTCAAAGATAGACATCTTAAATACTTTGGACATCTGGTCATATTATTAAGACTAATGAAGATGAAGCTTATCGTTTACAACCCGCTGGCACTCCCCATGAACACCTCAGCTTTCAGGAGCATTTTTGTTGCTCAGGGAGATCAAATCAAATCAAATCAAAAAACTTCATTTGTCCCCGAGGGGCAATTTGAGGCACGTAGAGTAGTGTTGCAGACACAGAACCAGACATTAAAGAAATAGAACAAATAAAATAAAAATAAAAGATCAGAATAAAAATAATAATAATAACAATAAAGAAATAAGTAATAAATGGTTCTCAATATATACATAAGGTACAAAATTGCAGTTGCAAGTAAGTAAATTAACAGACTAACATAAGGTGCAAAAATGGGGAGGTCAATATGGTAGTGGGGAATGAGAATGTGGTTATACCTTTATGGGGTTTGGTGCATAAAGGCAGAGGGCAATAGTGGCTTCGAGTTCAAAAGCTGAATAGCCCTTGGAACAAATGTTGGAACAGATGTTAAAGATGTCGGTGAAAACATCTGCTAGTTGGTTTCACATCCTCTGAGCACTCTTCCAGGGATATAGTCTAGTCCATATTCTTCCTATAAATACTTTATTCATATCACCTTCTATATGAATAATTGTATTAGGAGTAACACAGCAACAATTATATCCATATTAGGGCTGGGAATAACCTGCTACAAAGCCCCCCCCCCCAGAATTCACAGAGGGAGAGGACCCCACTTCTTAGGGGGTCTGATCACCCGCCCTGACCTGCTCACAGTACCACCCACAGGAGCAGGCACAACCGGAGCCGGTGCCAGTGACAGGACTGAACAGTGTGGGCATCTAAATCTAAATGGGTCGGCTTCAAACGGTCCACAGGAACACGGTCGGCCTTACCACCCATTTCCAAAACAAAATAACTTGTCCCCAGGCTGCAGCACACGAAAAGGCCCATCGTAGGGGGGTGCAAAGGATCATGATGGGCATCATGCCGAACAGCTAAGTACAGGCCAAGGAGCTCATGGTCAAAAGCAATGTACTTGCGCTCATTTGGGTGAAACTGGCGACTGAAAAAGGCCAGCAGCTGCTATTCCCCATTAAGCAGTTGTTCGTGTGCTGCGCCCACAGCAACATCGGAAGCATCCGTAGTGATGGCAATGGGAGTATCCAGCAAGGGGTGAGCTAGCAGCGTAGCATCTACCAAAGCCTGTTTAGCATTATGGAATGCCTGACACCGCTCTGGAGTCCACTCAACCACCGCCTTAGAAGAAACACCCTTAAGTGCAGAGTATAGGGGACACATAATGCGGGCAGCCCCGGGGATGAAACGATGGTAGAAGTTAACCATTCCCAGAGACTCTTGCAAGGATTTGACCGTGATTGGCCGTGGGAAATCCTGAACAGCAGCAATTTTCTCTATGAGAGGCAACGCCCCCTCTGAGGTAATGCGGTGGCCAAGAAAATCAACAGAATGGACACCAAACTGACACTTGGTAACATTAACAATTAACCTGTGAGTGCTGAGACGTGCAAACAATGCCCGAAGATGAATCAAATGCTCATCCAAACTGGTGCTGGCAACTAAAATGTCATCTAAATAAACAAACAGGAAAGGCATGTCCTGCACAACGCTGTCCATAAAATGCTGAAAAGATTGAGCTGCGTTCTTTTTATTTTAACAATGGTTTAACTTAAACTTGTGATGTGCAGATGATTCATTTCTTACAAAAATACCCTCGAAGGTCCATGTCACGATATTTCAACTTTACCAGAGGTGAATGTTGTTCACTTTCAGTACATTATTCAATAAATTACATGACATATTCAACACTTTATTACAAAATACGCTTTGTGTTAATGACTTTGCCCAACTGGAGGCTCAGGTAAGTGTTCTAATGTTTAAGGTAGGGAGTAGGCTAACCCAGATAGCATCATGTTATTGTTTCAACGTTGAAGTATGGTTAAATACGTTGAATTATGGTCAGTGTTAAATTATCAGCGTTGAAACTGAATTGATTTTGGGTCAGATTTTCAATATTGAAAAATTGGTAGTGGCAAAACCTTGATTCACTGTTGATATAAAGTGACTTCTTCAACATTGAAAATAAGATGCTGAGTCAACATCGATATTACAGAAAATATTCAACATTGAATCAATTTATGCTCAGTGGTGCATATCAATATTGATAAACGCATTTGTCTTTTTAGTGTGTATTAATTATAATAATATACAAATTACAATTTCACCGTATTTGTATTAAGAATAATACTTTAATGTAAATGACACACGTTTAATTCAGAGAAACCGCAGTTAAATATACAGGCGTGAGGTGGACGCGTTCTCATGCATGCGCAGTTCATCTGGTGGGCTTCTGGTTGAAACTGTAAGAGAAGCAGCGTGTGAAAAAACTTGCTGGAGGTCGTCAGACAATTATACGTAAGTATATTCCACTTTTTAAAATGATAAATGGATGTTTGTAGGTTTATTGCAGCCATATTTCAAAACTTGTTCTTTTCAAAAAATGTGTTTTTTAATGACGAATTGCGCTAAAAGCCCCCTTATGATGAGTCACAACATGGATCCACGATTTCCCTTGCCCGGACGCGGGTCACCGGCCCCCCCCCCGGAGCCAGGCCTGGGGGTGGGGCTCGATGGCGAGCGCCTGGTGGCCAGGCCTGCACCCATGGGGCCTGGTCGGGCACAGCCTGAACAAGGCACGTGGGTCCCCCTTCCAATGGGCTCACCACCTGTAGGAGGGGCCATAGGGGTCGGGTGCAGTGAGTTGGGCAGTGGCCGAAGGCGGGGACCCTGGCGGTCCAATCCTCGGCTGCAGAAGCTAGCTCTAGGGACATGGAATGTCACCTCTCAGATGGTGAAGGAGCCTGAGCTGGTGCGCGAGGTTGTGAAGTTCCGACTACATATAGTCGGGTTCACCTCGACGCACTGCTTGGACTCTGGAAACAGTCTCCTCAAGGGGGGTTGGACTCTCTTCCATTCTGGAGTTGCTCGCGGGGAGAGGCGCTGGGCAGGGGTGGGCATACTTATTGCCCCCTGGCCTGTACATTGGGGTTTACCACAGTGGACGAGAGGGTAGCCTCCCTTCGCCTTCGGGTGGGGGGACAGGTCCTGACTGTTGTTTGCGCTTATGTGCCAAGCGGCAGTTCAGAATACCCATCCTTTTTGGAGTCCTTGGAAGGGGTGTTCCTACTGGGAACTCTCTTGTTCTACTGGAGGACTTCAATGCCCACGTGGGACCTAGAGTGGCGTGATTGGATGGAACGACCCCCCTGATCTGAACCCTGTTCGGTCCCTGTATGACCGGTGTCAGAGCTTGGTCCGCAATGGGCGGCAATAAGTCGGACTCGTTTCCGGTGAAGGTTGGACTCCATCAAGGCTGCCCTTTGTCACCGATTCTGTTCATAGCTTTTATGGACAGAATTTCTAGGCGCAGCCAGGGCGTTGAGGGTGTCTGGTTTGATGACCTCAGGATTAGGTCTCTGCTTTTTGCAGATAATGTGGTTCTGTTGGCTTCATTGGACCGTGACCTTCGGCTCTCACTGGGACAATTCACAGTCGAGTGTGAAGCGGCTGGGATGAGAATCAGCACCTCCAAATCCGAGACCATGGTCCTCAGCCAGGAAAAGGGTAGAATGCTCTCCCCGGGTCGGAGAGAGCATCCGGAGTTTAAGTATCACGGGGTCTTGTTCACGAGTGGGGGAAGGATGGAACAGGAGATTGATCTGTGTGGCATCAACAAATATGTGTACACAGCAAATATACCAGTGTTAAATTAACACTGAATGGTGTTTATATGTTCAGTGTGCAGTGAGTGTTGTTTTTACAGTGTTAATATTTAACTCTTATAATGTTCAATTTACACTATAGGGTGTTAAGTCAATGAGTCTCCACCTCCACATATCTGCCCTATTTTAATATGAGCAGAAGAAGTCATGAGGATCAGAAGAGCCATCCCAGATTTACCCACCATCATGAGAAAGACTTTGACCAAAAAGGACCTTACAGCGTTTTTCTTGTTTTATATTGAAGTTCTGATGGCTCAGTTCTGACTGATCTTAATGATTAGTGAGCTGTGGTCCTGGTGGTTTTTATACCATATTGATGTTGAATCAGAGAAAATCTCTTGAAGACGTACAGGACACGTCTCTAGAGTGGTACATATTTTAATGGGGTGGGTGCGTATTTGATTGCTAGTCCTGTCCTTTGATGATTAACATATGCAGACAGGTGTTACGACAGTTGTGATAACCTTTTTGGTGTAGCTTCTGGTACTGGCCACTTCCCTGTAGACCAATGGTGCTGGATGTATATTTGCATAGCATGACACAGAACTGTTTTTGATTTAACAGGTTTTTTTTTTTATCCACCATGATTGTGATGAATAGGGCAAGAGAACAAAAACCACAAAAATGGCTTTTGTGTACTAGCCAGTGTTTAGGCGAGATTGTGTAGCCTCTAGGGTTTAACTAGAGAAGGCATTGAAAAATGCTATGGGAAATTTTTATTCTCAGCCTAGACTGTCTAGGAGTAGCATCCAGACCATGTGTACTTCTACAATTGATATATTGACTTTAATAGAATGTACTGCAAAGCATACGATTTCTTTGTAGAAGCATATACATAAGAACTACACTACTCAGACCAATTAGCATATGTCAACCAAGGAGAGCTAATAATAAAATGTGGTAAACACTAATATCAGTTTTTCTTATGTTATCTTTCTTATTATGGCGGGTTAGTAAAACAGCAGCTGAATGCCTAAATCAGTCAAATGAGAGTACAGATATGGGCTACCCATTTTGTACTTGTGTGCTACTTGTTTGGGCTTGCAATTTGGGAAGAGGTGGAGACACATTATCTTAACACTGTATGTTGTAAATTTAACACTATAAGAGTGAATAAAGATTAACACTGAAAACAACACTCAATGCACACTGTAAAGTGTTAAAGGTAACACTGAATGGTGTGGACCCATATAAACACCATGCAGTGTTAATTTAACACTGGCACATTTGCTGTGTATATATAATGTATTATGGATAATAAATTATTTTCAATTGCTGATATAACATTTCACCATTAGTGAGCTAATTCTGGGGCAGTGTGTGGCTCAGTGGGCTAAGTTTGTGTGCCTGTAATCAGAAGGTTGCCAGTTCAAACCCAACCTTCGGCACATCTGCTGGTCCTTAAGAAAGGCCCTTAACCCCCAGGTCCTTGGGCACTGCCGCAGGTGGCTACCTTTCATGGACAATTTACTCTACAAAGAACAAGTTGAGGGAAGCATAAAGACAATTTCCCCACAGGGATTAATAATGTATCAATTATTATCATTCACTTGTGGAACAATTATAACCCAATATTAATTCAACATACACTAATTCAACATTAAATCAATGGATAAAGAAGCTGCCAGACAAGTGTTGAAACAATGTTGAATTCTTATCACAAATGGTTGATTTTTCAGCCTTGGATAGATGGCCCTTTCAACGAGCAAGATCAATGCTAAATCAACATTGAAGATCAATGTTGTTTCAACTTCTTTGTCTGATACGGAATCAATGTCATTTCAACATATGTATGCTATCTGGGAAGCTATGATGCTTGTTAAGTTAGGTGTACCGTATTGAATTGCCTTTCTGCCTTACGATATTTTCGCCTTAAGACAGGTTTATTAAAATGTAACCCCATCGTCAGGTGGGGAGAGGCTGTATTTGCAAGCAAGTGCAAGCTGCATTGCTATCCTTTCAAAAAAGCTCAGTGAACGGACATTATATCGTGTTCTTCTATTTTTCTATTACGCACCTATGGCGATTAATGGCATTTACCACATGCACATATATACATGTACAATACAGCACTATTTAATCGATCTATAGTCTTAATCAATCAAATGTATGTAGAAAGAGAATTCTGACAAACACTGAAAGTACAAGCCTTGAAAAAATAAAACAAATATTGGAAATTACGATATTTTTATCCTTTACACGGCTCCGCCTGGTAATTTTTAAAACAAAGTAATTAAACCAGGTAATTTAAACTTCCCCGTGAGACGGTAACTGCATGTTTGATTTTGCCTCTGAATTCCGGGATTCCGTGCAACGTCACGACCTAAACTGTCACGCTGTTTACAAGCAGAAAGGAATATTATATGTCTCTATTAAAATCTATGTTCATACTGTTTTTACATTTGGGTAACAAAATACTGCATGCATTGACGCGACCAAAGATGTAATAGAGTAGACCCATCTGCATTTTCTCCATTGCGTTTTCGGTACACTGGGGGTTAAGGCAGCACCTCCCATAATATCTCGCGATGATCTTGCGTTTCTTGTTTCTCGGTTTGCTGGCCAAGGGAACCAAATAAAACCGAAAGTATTTACGACGTTTCATCCTGATTGTAATATGGAAAGGTCGACTGTAACACGTTATGACTTTTAAATTAATGCAACGTGTTGATAGTTATAACAAGTCATGCAATTCAGCTGCATGCAACTAGCTTGGAGGTGATTCAAGTAGATGTATGGAACGGCGCAGGGTAGCCAGCAGGGTAAAGCAGTCAAACCAGTCCTCAAATCAGTCATAAAGCAATTCAGCAAATCCACATGCATTTTGACAACAGGGGGAAACACGGGGAGAACCTGCTGAGTCCACTCACACAGAGCCAGGTATCCATTGTCCCTTATGCCAACTGCTTTTGAGCTCCTCTGAGGTGCAAGGGACGATACCAAGCTGGACTGCATACCACCTTGTGAATAAATTAAAGACTGCCTTCAACAGATTACAGTGGTATTAGGTCCTACTGGTGGTGGTAGAGTACCTGTCAAAGAGGGTGATGTTAAAGTCAGGGCTCTTGAGGATGGAGATGGTTTTGTTGGTGGCACTGCAGAGGTCAGTGGGAGCAGTGAAGGTGATGGTGTCAGCAGTGACTGAGAGGAGACCGTGGGCAGTGGCAGGGAAGACCATAACATCAGAGACTGCAGTAGGAGAGAAACTGCTGGAATCAGAGCTGATGGAGTCGTCTTACAGGAAGATGCCTGAGTTTTTGAGAGCAGTGTTTCAGTCACAAGTTCCGCTGTGAGATCAAAATGAATATAAACCAAGTTAATTATGTTCCTGTTGCATCGATGGTGTCATACCAGAAAGTCCAAAAGATTCTGATAGTTGAGCAGATGCCTACGTATACTGTGGGATGAAAATGTCACGTTTTGCTTACATTCTAGGAAAGTTAATGATTTAATGAGTTAATGGTTTATCTCACAAATGGCAATTGCTTTCATGTTCAGAAGGGTTGTTCTAATTTCTAAATTACAGAAGCCCAGTTTCTATGACTACCATATTGGCTAGTGTCTGGTTATGGGTTCCATAGACTGCTATCTCACCAGTGCTTTGGGCCTGTACAGGGATCTGCACATCCCCAGCAGTACAGCAGTACCAGCCTTGGTCTTTGGTATGGCAAAGACCCCACTCCCATTGTCGCTGATGAGGGTGTATGTGGTCAAACCCACTGTTGTACAGGAAGTCCAATTCCCCGCCTGACTAATCACAAGTGATAGAATGCAGCTGGGGTAATGTAACCAAGAGGATGATGCTGGATGGCCAGCAGCGACATCTGCTGGCCAAGCAGGATCATAACATGGAAGACAGAGGCAGGTCATGACTACTTTATTTGATAATCAAAATATTGATGAAATTCACCTATGGGCTTTAGGTCACGCAACACATGCCAATTCCTCCTATATAATATAATCAAACTACACTACTCATTAAAATGTATATATTTTATTTTTATATGCAAGGACATGACACTGAAGTGTTGGTTAACCAAGGTTGAAAGTCTCTTGATTTGCTTATATCATGAAACCCCTTTCTTGTGCCTACTGATGTGGAAGACCAAATCCTCCACTTCATTCTCTCTTTCTGAACACAGTTTTATGGACAAAGAAAATACCTGAGACTTCTCTCAGAAGATGAGTTTTCTTTTATTTGCAGAGTATACTCAGTGCACAGCAGCAGAGTGTCCTGTCCCAGAAAGTGAAGCCCCAAACCAAGGAGATGGACAGCTTACATACACCTTAAAACCTTGATTTTCTATGCTATGGTGGGCTTTGTAAGGCCGTCATCTCATGGGACCTGACACCCCCCCATGTCCAGCATGCTTCACTTTTAACAGCATGTTAAAAGACACACATTGCTGACACATGAATGATTAACACATGATTAACACAATCAGCGTTACGGTGGCATGGGGAATGGTGATCCACATAGCAGCTCCAAGAAATAAAGACTTTATTAAGCTCAAAAAACTCACAAAAGGACCACAAGGGGTCAAAAAAGCAGGTAAAACTGAGGCTGTTATGGTGGAGATTGACAGATGATCCATGTAGCGACTATGACTATAGAGGAGAACATCAAGAGAAAACAGGACCACGAGGGGTCAAAACTAAACTAAGGCAGGGAGCAACACTGGGAACAACAATGCCAATGGTTGGCAAGAACACAGGAAGTTACAATAAGCAACATGGGGTAACTGCAACTAATAATCACACAGCAACACAGGGAAACAGCCACAATGACCCACTGAGGAACCGAACAAAAGCAGGCACTTAATAACAAATTAATAACAAGACAAGGTGCAGGACAGGTGAGAACCATAACCAAATCAACCAATCACAAAGACTCAGGGCAACAAGGAACAGGTGGGGTGATTTACAATTAACAGACACTAGTAACTAGGAAACAGTAACAACACAGAGGGCTATGAACACTAGAAGGTCAAGGAACACAAGTAAAACAGAACATAAACAAAAGCATAGGCAGGACAGCCATGAAGAAGACATAAATTAACCATACAGACAGTGGATAAAATAAAACCAAAATATAACATAAAGGTGAGGCAAGCCTCAGGACAGCCGTGAACTCATGAAACAATGAATGTCAGACTCTGAGTTACATACTCAAGCTACTCAGTGGCCCAGGGAACAGTGAAACACCAAACGGGATGGCCAGCAGGAACTTTTGGCCAAAAGGGGAAAAGACACATGGCACTGGGCCAGATGGGCACAGACTCTGACAAAGGCAGGGAGAAACTTAGGAACAACCATAGCAGACCAGGTCTACAACCCCTGGCAAAAAATATGGAATCACTACTGTTGGAGGATGTTCAGTCAGTTGTTTTCCTATGTAGTTCA
>JAODJU010004597.1:0-10013 GCA_026776725.1 Gnathonemus echidnorhynchus
CAAGACAGGCACATCTAGTGGAGTGTGCTTTGATCAGTGGACTACAGGGAACAATGCACACCCCTTGGATTTTCAGAGTATTTTTATCTGTAATTGTCACGCCCAGCTCCGTTCGATCCTCGTGTGTGCCACGCCCCCTCATTATCCACGTGTGCTTCCCCGACTGTGCCCAGCTGTTCCCTGCTATTCTGGCTTGTCTCATGTATTTAGTCCGCGTCTGAGTTAGTTACCCCAGACTTGTCATTGTATGTGTTATGGTGTTCCCTGCTGGTGATCCCTTGTCTGCCTGTTTCCCCCAGAATAAACCCCTTCATACCCGTGTCATCACCTTCGCTCCCGTCTTTGCCTGCTCGCCACCAGCCGATCGTAACAATAATAGTTAATAATTATTATATTGCATCCACTTAAAGTGCAATGGGGCTTTAATGAGAGGATGGGTTTTCAGCTCACGAGCGCAGTGTTTCGACTTTTGGTGCTAATTTAATGCTGAGTGAGCGAGTGCTGTGCAAACGCGTAGAGAGCATGGATTTTCTGCTCGTGAGCGCATACGCATGCATGGTTTTTATGCGCGCGAGTTTTGGCACTAATTTAACACCATACATGTGCTGCTTCCCCGCTCTGTGCCCGACAGAATGACCAGACTGCAAAAGAAGACGCCTCGCTTGACCAAGGAGAAATACCTTGAGTTAATCAACAACATGATTTATTGGCTTACTGTATGCAGCCCAAGGTAAAAAAAGAACCCAGGCTCGAACCCTCGCTACTAGGTTGAGGGAGATTTTGGAGCAGATTTCCCTGCCCAATAACTCGCACCTCACACAGGAGGTGCGAGCCAACTTGCGGCAGCTGAGGGAAGGAGTGGCAGAGACAATCTTCAGGCAGGTGCACCTGGACTGTGTATTGCCTCTCCCGCCATCGTCCAAGCAGCCCAAACTCTCCGTTGCCCTTGCTGCATCTACTTGGAGAAAAAGCGAAAAGATCGAAAATGGGAGGGCGTGTCAGAAGCCCTTCTGGGATCTGCCGCTAATGCCCAACATCTCCACTGCTGCCGCGTTCCTCGAGTCGGCCCCACTACGCCTGCACAGTAGCTGCTCCCCCAGATAATGCGCCCGTGGCTAGTCCACCTGCAGCTTCGCCACCATCTGCACCCGAGACCCTGGCTAGATGCTTCTTTACCCTCCAGGGTCTCTACTGGAGGGTAATGGGAGAGCCAGAGGTGCAAGAATCCCCAGGGGCTGCCCTGTTTCTGGAACAGCTTAAGAGGAAGTTTGCTGCAGTTACTCCAGCTTCCCCACCACAGAAGCTGGATAAGGCAGAGGAGACAGAGACGATAGGAGACGCTGCGGCGCCTGCACCTGAGGTGCAACTCCCAGCTGCAGCTGCTTCCCCCGAGGTTCCTGTGCCAGCAGTTCCTGCTCTGCCCCCCAAGACTCCTGTGCGGGTGGTTCCTGCTGCACCCCCCGAGGTTCCTGTGCCAGGGGTTCCTACTCCGCCCTTCAAAGTTCCTGCTCTGGTTCCTCCTCCACCCTCCGAGGTTCCTGCTCCAATCCCTGCCCCAGATCCCCCGGACCCTGCTCCCATGCCAGAGGAGGTCCCAGATCCCCCAGACCCTGCTCCCATGCCCCCGGCTCCCATGGCCCCAGTCTCTGTCCCCAGGGAGGTCCCAGATCCCCCGGAGCTTGCTCCCATGCCCCTGGCTCCCATGGCCCCAGTCCCTGTCCCCGAGGAGTTCCCTGATGGCCAGACCACCATTCCTTCCTCCTTAGTGGAGATGGAGGAGGAGCTCGAATGGGATCCCTCGGGGCTTATCCTGACTTCCCCTGTGACTCCCTTTGGAGTGACTCCTCCGCCACCACCCCCGCATGGCAGATCCCTGCCTCTCAGTCTCCCGGAAAGGAAGAGGAGACCTGCGGCGGGGTCGGATCCTGCCTGCCCTGCCCCCTAGCTTGCCTTCGGTTCCCCTGGTACCTGCTTGGCGGTACCTCGTCTACCGGCTGCGGTCCCTCCTCCAATGCCTCGTCGGTGGCCTGCGGTTCCCCCGGCTGTGGCTGCACCTTCGCCTGCAGCTTCTCCTCCCTCCTTGCTTCCTCCATTGTCCCCTTCACCTCCCTCCTCACCACCTCTGTCGATCCCTCCACCTTCCTCCTCGCCCCCTTCGGTGTCCCCTACAGCTCCTGCCTTGCAGTCGCCAAGGGTCTCTTCAGCTCCGACGTTGCGGTCGCCTGCTGCCCTTGCGGCTTCCGCCTTTTGCCTGGCGAGGTTCCCTCCGGCTCCCCGTTTCCCCCCACCCTTTGCCTCCTTGCCCCCTGCTTTTGTGCCCCCTATGTTTGCTCCCTGTCCCTCTGTGCCTTTGTTCCCTTCTGGTCCCTGTCCTCCGTTCGTTGGTGTGCCCCGTGGTGTCCCTCCGTTCTCCCCTTCCTTGGTGATCAGTTCTGTGTTCCCGTCCCGTTCCGTTCATGTCTGCATTTGTTCATCTGTTGTCTGGGTTCTTGTCTTGTTTGTCCTTTGTGCAGTTGCTGTTCCCTGTGCCTCATTAATGTTTTTGCTTTTGTTTTCCTAGGTTCCGTCGTGTCCCCGGTTGCGTCTCTTCACTCCCCTTAGGCACACCCAGAGTGCGCGCTTTTGGGGGGCGGGGGCCCTGTCATGCCCCGCTCGTCCTCTCCTTCCGTGTGCCATGCTCCCTCATGCTCCATGCCCGAGCGAATGCAGGACACCCTTCGGCATGATATGCTTGCTTTGCTTAGGCTGAGACTGTTCTTTTGTACTTGTGACTGTGTCTTTTGTTCTTGTGACTGTAGTGGATATAAGAACTTTGCTATATCTCATAAGCCTGTATTTTATTATTATGTCTTTATACGTAATATATATATTTAGGTAAGACGTATATCATATTATTATTATGATACCCACTTGTTCTATCTGTGTGGTTGATTGGAGGGGTAAGTTAGTTTGTGCGCGCACCTGCATACTCGCCCGTAGGAAGGAAAATGTTTAATACACTAGGAATAGTAGGCAGGCGCCGACCATTGTAAGTTTTAAAGGGTCAGTTAGCCTAGTTAGCTAGCCTTGGGGTTTAGACAGTTAAGAGACCATCTAGGGTAAGTATTGTGTTATTTGTTTCTTTGATTTAGCACTATCTTCTACTCCTCCACAAAATACTGCTGCTGTGGAAGAAAACTGTTGTGGTTAGGCTTGCTAATTGCTTAATTCGCACATCTGGTAAATTGGTCCCACGCACTCATGTTCACCTCCCTGCCCTAGACCAGGGAGTGTGTAACACACCCCAGCACTTTCAATCTTTCAATCTGTAAATAAATCTTAAGTGTTAAGAATATCATCTCTGAAAACAATTAAGCACAATAGATATGAGCAGGTGTACTGACAATAACCTACAGCCCAATGAATCCAAAACCTTTGCGATCACTGTGAACTGCAGGTATTGACAGAACACCAAAGCCCCTCTCTATTTCAGGAGTCAAGAAACAGTAATGGAGTCTTTCAAATTTCTGCAATTCCCTAAAATGGCAAATCAACTTGGACACTTCATCAAGAAGGCAAAGACTGAAGAGTTGTATTCTCTCCACATCAGGTTTTTGCTCAGTTCAAAGGCACTTTATGTGCATAATCAAAAAAATATCTCTAAAAGCAAGAGTTAAAGAAAATAATACTACTAAATCGGTTAAATACAAATGACTTTTGTAATTGTTGTAATTTTTATTTGTGTCCAATTTCACCATATTTTGCTTCCATATGGTGTAGCCTAGTGGGCTGGATATCGAACATAAACCAAACTGCGCCTAGGCTAGGTGCTTGATAAAGATGGTCTTTGTCTTTGAAATGCCTGCAGAAACCCAGGATATACATGCTCATACAAACATGCAGAGACATACTGGATTGAACATGTCTTATGTAAATTCGGAATATAAACCTCTGAGTCCACATGTGCACTAATAACATTACTATGTTCAATAATTTAAGCATGCCTCCCTGCATTTCTAACTCAGAAACATTTCTGTTCAGATTTTGTCAGAATTTTCTGAGTCTTTTGTGTTAATTTTCCTAGAGTGAATGGATTTCTTTTCAGCTTTGGTTTTCTAATTAGACTGTGTGGTTCTGGGTCATTTTCATCCACCTCCCAGCCACTTATCCTGATCACTGGCAGCACACCCTAGATGGGATGCCAGTTCATTGTAGGGCACAAACATGCACATTACCAAATCAAACACCACTGGCAATTTAGGAATGCGAATTAGCATTAACTAATTGGGAGGAACCTCACACATCAGGTGGGGAACAAAGTTCACACAGAGAATACAGGTGGAGTTCAAACCCCCAGCCACAGAGGCATGAGGCAACAATGTTACGCACCAAATCATTGTATAAACTTCAGCGTTGTGGTTGGTGATGGATTATTATATTCACCATCAAACTGTTGATATTTCTGATTTAGTTTTTCACAGGTTTTTTTTTTTTCTTCATGATTGATATGCTGGAATAAATACAAATAAGTTAGCTTATTTGCAGAAGAACTTATTAAGGTGGCAGTATTGAAGAACAGACATTCTTCCAAGAACACACTCAGATCTTCTGTCTTAAACAGTTACCTTTGATCTTTAGGCAGTAACCAATCAGCATTAGCCACATGTACACTTTACCCAGCAACAGGGCAAAATATCAGCTGTAAATATCAAGCTGAGTAACAGTTTTAGCTTTTATAATGATTTTCTTTATTCAATTATGCTTCGGAAAACACAGATCTGCCACCAGTCCTAATAATAAAGCTCACCTTTGACTTAAATTTCATTTCCTAGTAGGACAATTAAATGTATGCTAAAACAGCTAAGGGCCCAAAGAGG
The DNA here is from genome assembly GCA_026776725.1 of Gnathonemus echidnorhynchus. Lineage (NCBI taxonomy): Eukaryota > Metazoa > Chordata > Actinopteri > Osteoglossiformes > Mormyridae > Gnathonemus > Gnathonemus echidnorhynchus. Next base: position 4,857 of record JAODJU010004597.1, read on the forward strand.
CTAAATATTGCTGCTGTCCCTTCTAACTGAATCTGTGTGTGTCAGCAAGACCTGCATTTAGCAGTTGTGTGTTTTGGGCATCCCATTGTCAAGTCACCATCCCCTGCATCATTGTGAATTGCAGTTCCTTCTGTATTCATTAAGGTTATAAGGGGCACATTTGCGATAAACACTACTGGCAGGTATTTGTGCTGGGAAACAGCAGCATTCATTCAGTGTGTATCAGAATCTATTTTCTCAGGGTGTGGTTTCCTAACATTCCATTCTTACTCACACCCTTCTCATATCTTATCCTGCAGAAGCAGGGACACACCTTATTCAGACAGCTTGGCAATGGTGAACTTACTTCCAGGAAATCCAGGGTACGTTGTATGTGTCCTGCATGTGTTGTGGGTCATGAGGTTCCTCTGAGGAGCTGGTTCTGTGGCCGGCTGCAGACAGCCCTTTTAATCATGCAGGATTTCTGCTTAGTTGTCAAGGAAATTTTCCAATTATCCAACTTCGATTAGTACATTTTGTTTGACGTTTTCTTTGTGTGCTATAAGTGACCTTCAGATGTGGTGTTTTTTCTATTATCCTTTACTTTTTCCCCTCTTATTTTATTCTAGCGTATATAAGGTTTGTATATTTTGTGGATTGTTTTTGTTGTTTATTGAAAGCTTTAATTTTTCTGTTCAGTTTCTCCATTCTTGCATATTTGTATTTTTGATTACTTTACTATAGTAATATTTGTTTCACTCAGAATTTTAGTCTTTTAAGCACCTTGCCTCGATTGACTTTATTGCAGTGCATATCTCTATTGGTAATATTATATGGTCATACATAGATGTATAATATCAGCGGCAGTATTGAGCCTGTTTGGGCCGCTTATTGTTTTAGCTCAAGTTTTATTGTCCTACTAAGAAATGAAATTGAAGCTGAAGGTGAGCGTTATTATTAGGACAGGGGGCAGTTCTGTGTTTGCCAAAGCATAATTAAATAAAGAAAAGTGACAAATATAAAGGACAGAAATGGGGAGCTGACAAAGTGATTGAGAACAGCAGACGACAGACCCTCTGATATTATTCATCCTCGGCCTCCCCTGTCCTCTTTTGGCCTGCTTCTTTATGTCATGCACTGTCCTTTCATTGTGGAGCTCATAATGTGACAGCCTGCTCCTCCTTACACAGCAGCAAAGGCACTTGGCTGGTATCACTGAGTGTATGAAATCTGATATTTTGCTATGTAATTTGCCTTGAATTTGAGGATGTTGGCCTCCTTGATTCGTTTGTGTTTTGTAAATCAGGCTTCTTGTTCCATTTGTTTCTTAGGATGCTACCCAGACGTTTTCATGTGTGAGGAGTGTCCGGCCTTACAGAGTCAGGCGTACAGGATCATAACTAGGCCAGATTCTGGATGCACAGCTTAGTCTCAACATGTTGCCCGAAGAGGCCTGGGCAGTATTATGGACAGTATGAAATGGTATAAAAGAGATGCAGTCAGCTCCACTCTACAGGCTGAAGGTGCAGATGCCTTGAAATTTAGCTCCTTTTAGATAGGGATGCATGTTGTTTGCTGTGCAGTCAATTCAGTTTTTCTGTGCGCTCTTTGTTTTTAGATAAGATACTGCAAAGGGCTTTAATTTGGATTAATTGGAGATGAAAAGAAAACAAATGTGAATTGCACAGATCAGTCTAGTTTGAAAAAGATCCTATGGTTTTGAGTTATCATCCTAACAAGAAAGCAGCAGTAGACTCGTCCCAAAAACATTTGTATTCAATACAAATAAATGACACCAAGAATTATAACAGGTGCTTAATACCTACCTAGGTTAATCAACACCATCACCCCGCCCCCTACCTCATCCCACCCCCCCCTCCCCAGATGCGACAAATAGCAAAGTGATTAAACAATAAAACAACAACAACAAAAAAGACATACTAATACAACAATAAATTTAGCTCATCTGGTCTCAAATATATGGCTCAGCCAGCTGACATGGGATCCCCAGAGGTTTTTTTTCTCCTTACTTGGGAGCTTTTAGTTCCTCTCCTCCATTGACAGCTGGCTTTCAATATTTAATTTTGTTCCTTCCTTTCTCCCATTCTGTATTACTCTCTAATGATGTTAAATGTATCACAACACACCCATGTAAAGCGCCTTGGGACGACTCTGTTGTGAAAGGAGCTATATAAATATACCTTGAAATTGAAAGTGGTGTTAGTTCCTCCCGCCTGTTAAAAAGACCCCTCTTGCATAAGTTTATCAGAGATCAATAAAGGTTTTTGATTCTGTAAGACAATACATATAGAATTCTACATTACGGCTACATTTCTTATAAGGCATTCCGGTTCTTAATCAGGTTAATCACGTCTGAAGTTCAAATGCTTAAGTATTGCACTTTAATAGTTTATTAATTTAATTTTATTTTTGGTTGGATTCACTGGAGGTCATAGATATGTACAGCTAACACCAAAAGGGATGCAATTTTGAAATAATTTAAAATGTCATTCACTCCTAAATATGTTAGAAACATATTATCACTGTTGTTTTATTATTAATAGAGTGTCATTTTTGTCATTTTTTGCCTCATTTCTTTTGGTTCACTGTGGTTCAATTTGAGATATGCCTCATTGCTGGCATAGTAAGAACAGAATTTGTAAAAAAGCGCACAGTTTGCGCAACGGAAGCACATAAACAAGTGTGTGTTACAAGTGAGGAAGGCAGAGTGACTTTTAATGATCTGTAATATAGAATACCTCAGCCAAATAAGTAGGGCAAGTAATCTATTCAGAGTATGTAAGTTGTATGTAAATTATCCTAAGAAATTGTGTTTATTATTTCTCAACATGTCAGGGCAGAAGAGTCTGAAAGTGTCACATTTACACAGCAGGAGCAGAGCTATCCAATCATTAATTGAATTAAGTTGAATTAGGGTGAACTGAGGTGCCGGAATGTCTGGTGGTGGTGGTGGTGCTGAATTCTGATTAATTTAAAAGCACAGAAACAGCCGCACCTGAGTTGTGCTGGAAGAGCTGCACTGTCCTTAATTCCTGAAAGCGACAGCAGTACGTCTCCTCTGTGGCAGCGCAGGGCTCAAGGTTTGGATGCCACACCTTTACAGAGAGCACACATACACTATGGTTAATTCATAGGTCCCGTTTAGCCTAAGTGTGTGTCTGTGGAGGGAAACTTGCACAATGTTGGGAGGACATGCACACTGCACACACACTGCAGAGGCATGAACTCCCAGTCCTGAAGGTGTGATGCCATAGTGTTACAAACTCAGCCACCAACAAGTATCTAGTGTATGAGTTTGTTTTGGGTATGCTCTGCATTCCAGTTATTATTGTTAATGTAATGAGACAATGTCACTTTGAAGGGAGAAGCATGATCCAGATGCAGCTTTTGACTGGACAGAAACCTGGCTATATTCCGAAACACACCAGACATCCATGACAACGATGATGACCGAGCTGGGGAACACAGTGAAAGCAGGCACACATATACACTGAACAGAGACAGGTGGGGATGGTTAAGACATAAGGACTGGGAACGATGTGATTACAGGATGACCAGCGACCTCTGCTGGACAAATGGGGATAAGACAGTGGTGGATCATGGAAGGCTTGCATCTTTTCATTTATAAATCAGCAGAAAAATCAGCAGACAAATCAGGAGACATGTTGCAAAACTACCAGATTACACAAACTTCTTAATTTTGACCCCAGAACTAGATCCATCCCTGGGGTAACTGAGTACTGCAGTAGTACACAGGCACAGAAGCACTCAGGAAATGAGTACCAGCAGCAGGGAGCTGTAAAAACAGGTGCACAAAGACCATATAACAAACAAGAATAGCTTAATGAGGAGACGCAACCAGGCATGAGTGAAAGTGATGGAACATTTAATGCAAGGCATTAATGGTTAATGATTTATTTTGTCAGGGCACATCAACATGATTTGCTTCCCAGTGGAGCAAATGACCAGGTATGTATTGATTGTAGCACTAGAAGGATCTAACCAAACATCTCCTGCATGGCCTTCATTCGACTTATGCTGTCATTCTTTTCTCTCTCTACAAATCTGATAGTAATATGTTTGTGATGTTTCGTTACAAAAGGATAAGAAGTCAAAAACTCCTTATGCAAAGGGTACTAAGAATATAGACTCCATCAATAATAGATATCTCAGTTCCCCCAACATCCAAAGCTTCTCATTGTCATTCATCAACAAGATGAATTAAATGATTGTGTACTTCAAAAGAAATGAGTTGAGCATAACCCCCTGTAAATCTGTCCCCCTGCTACAGCAGTTGAGAGCATTTCAGTTCTGGGTATGCACCCTGCTGAAGATCTCTCCTGAGGCCAGTATTCTACTTGACCAAGAAGGTCCAACAGTGAACTAATTTCCTGCAGTGCTTAAGACAGGTGAGAATGCCATCTCCCATCCTGTCCACCTTTTACAGAGGCACCACCAAGAGTGTTTCTACAAACTGTACCACAACCTATTTCAGGTCTTGCCTCAGACCACTAGTCCCTCCAGTAGATCATTGAAACAGCAGAGAAAATTGCCAGGACCACTCTGCTTTCTCTGCTGGACATTTACAATGGCCGCTGTATGCAGAAGCCAGTGGCATCACCAAGGACCTGTTGTAACTCTCTCATGACCTCTTTGCTACACTGCCACCTGCTGGAAGGTTCTGCAGCCTCAAAGCCAGGATAGTAAAGTTTAAAACATTTTTTTCCCCCCACAGAATATTTGATTAATGAATAGTGTGGCTCTGCTAGCCTGGGTCTGTTGAAAGGACTGGTAGCTTTGGACTCTGTACAGTCACCCTTCCAGTTTTGTAAATTTGGCATTTACGGCTTTGATTATTCGCGAGTTGGCCATGTACAATTAAATGTAAATATTTTTGGATGGCACGTAAGCCAAAAATATATAAATAATAGATTTGATCACGTAAGATCATACAATATATACATATTAGTACTATTTAATATTTGATAGTGTGAGTACGTACTATCTCTTTAATATTATTATTAGTGCTGTCAAACGATTAAAAATTTTAATCAGATTAATCACAGGGTTGCTGTGGATAAATTTCGATTAATCACGATTGAATATCATTCATTTTTAATTTATATTAATCGCATTTCATTTTGCATGAGCAAACAG